>PISX010024919.1:0-26976 GCA_004024625.1 Mellivora capensis | reverse complement strand
CAAATGGCTATCAGACACATGAAAAAATGTTCATCATCACTAGCCATCAGGGAGATACAAATTAAAACCACATTGAGATACCACCTCACACCAGTTAGAATGGCCAAAATTAGCAAGACAGGAAACAACGTGTGTTGGAGAGGATATGGAGAAAGGGGAACCCTCTTACACTGTTGGTGGGAATGCAAGTTGGTGCAGCCACTCTGGAGAACAGTGTGGAGATTCCTCAAGAAGTTAAAAATAGAGCTTCCCTATGACCCTGCAATTGTGCAACTGGGTATTTACCCCAAAGATACAGATGTGGTGAAAAGAAGGGCTATCTGTACCCCAATGTTTATATCAGCAATGGCCACGGTTGCCAAACTGTGGAAAGAACCAAGATGCCCTTCAAAGGACAAATGGATAAGGAAGATGTGGTCCATATACACTATAGAGTATTATGCCTCCATCAGAAAGGATGAATACCCAACTTTTGTAGCAACATGGACGGAACTGGAAGAGATTATGCTGAGTGAAATAAGTCAAGCAGAGAGAGTCAATTATCATATGGTTTCACTTATTTGCGGAGCATAACAAATAACATGGAGGACATGGGGAGATGGAGAGGAGAAGGGAGTTGAGGGAAATTGGAGGGGGAGATGAACCATGAGAGACTATGGACTCTGAAAAACAACCTGAGGTTTTTTAAGGGGCAGGGGGTGGGAGGTTGGGGGAGCCAGGTGGTGGGTATTATGGAGGGCACACACTGCATGGAGCACTGAGTGTGGTGCAAAAACTATGAATTCTGTTACGCTGAAAAGAAATGAAATAAAAAAAGTAAAATAAAAATATGCCAGTATATTAAACACTTTTCAAAAATATATATGCACCCCTATGTTTATTGCAGCACTATTTACAATAGGCAAGATTGAAAGCAACCCAAGTGTCCATCCATAGATAAGTGGATAAGAAGATGTGGTGTTTATATGTATATAAATAAATATTACTCAGCTATTTAAAAAAGAATGAAATCCTGCCATTTGCAACAACATGGATGCATCTAGAGGGTACAAAGCTAAGCAAAATAAGTTAGTCAAAGAAAGACAAATACCACATGATTTCACTCATATGTGGTATTTAAGAAAGAAAACAAATGAGCAAACAAAAAAGAGACAAACAAAAGAAGACTCTATTAGATAGCAAACTGGTGTTTTCCAAAAAGGAGGCTGGTGAGAGGACGGATGAAACAGATGAAGGGGATTAAGAGTACATTTATTTTGATGAGCACTGAGTAATGTGTAGAATTGCCGAATCACTATACTGTAAGTAGACCTGAAACTAACATAACACTGTATGTTAATTATATTTTAATTAAAAAAAGAAAGATGCCAACTTCATCAAAAAGCTATGAAATATTGTACTCACGTTCTGCCTGCATAAGTGCCACTAGTACATTTTTTTCTCATTTGAATTACAAAAGATAAAAAGTTAAAAAAAATTAAACATATATAGAAAAAGAAAACACTTAGAGATAAACCATTACATATTTGGGGTAATGGATTCATCATAATTTTTTTTTCTAAATTTTTGTGCAAGGTCATTCTAAAATAAAATATCTATTTTAAATTTTGAAAACCAGGAAATAAAATTAAAATACATTATCATCACAAGTAAGTAAATGAAAATGCTTTCTATATTAAGCTTTTTTTAGGTTAAACTTTTAAAAAAGGATATAAAGTCCTAGAAAGCAAATTTAAGAAGAGCAAAAAGAACAAAAAAATAGTAATCACTGTAGTAACAATAGGCAAAAAATTGGTTTGATAAATAAAATTGAGGGCTAATTCCTAAGAAAAATACTGAAACTTCTGGCACATCTTGTTAAAAAATAGACAAAAATGAGAGAGATATTATACAAATACATCAACTCAGAGTAATAACAGAAGGAAGGGAAATTTTAAAGATGGTCAAGATAAAATTTTTTTTTAATGCAAAGTATTTAGGGATGAATTTAATGAAATATGAATATAACATCTATATGAAAACTATGAAATACTGTTTAGCAAAATTACAGAGGTCTCAGATGAATGAAGAGAAATATTATGCTCATGGAGCAGACACAATGCAATTTCAACAGAAATCCCAAGAGGTTCTTTTCTATAAAACTGATGAATGGCTTCCAAAATTTTTATGATAAAACAAAGGGTCTCAGAGAGCAAAAACAATTTTGAAAAGGAAAAAAGATAGATGATTCATACTATATGATTCCAAGACTTGCTATAAAGCTACAAAAATTTAGAAAATGTGTTATTGTGTAAGATCACTAGAATAGATTAGGATGTCTAGAAATAAGACCAATATATACATGGTTAATTGAGTTTTCAGAAAATTCCCTAGGTAATTCAATGGGTAAAATGTAGTCTTTTTCAACAAATTGTGCTATAACAACTGGATATACCTATACAAATAAACAAAAATGTGAGGTTCAACACTTCTAACTGATGATGTAGTGAAAAGAAGGGCCACCTGTACCCCGATATTCATAGCAGCAATGGCCACAGTCACCAAACTGTGGAAAGAACCAAGATGCCCTTCAACAGACTAATGGATAAAGAAGATATGGTCCATATATACAATGGAGTACTATGCCTCCATCAGAAAGGATGAATACCCAACTTTTGTATCAACATGGACGGGACTGGAAGAAATTATGCTGAGTGAAATAAGTCAAGCAGAGAGAGTCAAGTATCATATTGTTTTACTTACTTGTGAAGCATAAGGAATAACACGGAGGACATTGGGAGATGGAAAGGAGAAGTGAGTTGGGGGAAATTGGAAGGGGTGACAAACCATGAGAGACTGTCGACTCTGAGAAACAAACAGGGTTTCAGAGGGGAGGGAGATGGGAGGTTGGGCGAGCCTAGTGGTGGGTATTATGGAGAGCATGTATTGCATGGAGCACTGGGTGTGGCACATAAACAATGAATTCTGAAACACTGGAAAGGAAATTTAAAAAAAAATTAGCTTGAGGTCGCCTGGGTGACTCAGTGGGTTAAGCCTCTGCCTTCGGCTGGGGTCATGATCTCAGGGTCCTGAGATCAAGCCCCACATCGGGCTCTCTGCTCAGTGGGCAGCCTGCTTCCCCCTCCCTCTCTACCTGCCTCTCTGCCTACTTGTGATCTTTCTCTCTCTCTGTCAAATAAATAAATGAAATATTAAAAAAATTAACTTGAATTGCATCATAAACCTGAATGGTAAGTATTGTGTAGAGAATGTATAGAACTTGTATATAGATGGATAGAACTTTAAAAATATGTATGAGAACTTCTTTGTGATCTTTAATTAGAAATAGATTTCATAAATAAGTCATAGTAAGAATAAAATAAGCTTTACCTCATTAGAATTTAAAAATGTTTTTTTTAAATCTGCTATTAGGAAAATATAAAGTAAGGCACTGAATATTTGCAACACCTATGTCTGATAAAGAACATGTATCTAGAATATTTAAAGAACTCTTATAACTCAATAATAATAATAACAATAACAATAACAACCAGAAAAGACATGTGAATTGAGCAAGAGATTTGAATAAATATGAAACCAAAAAAGATACGGGTGTAAGAATGGCAAAATAAGCACAAAAACAATGCTCAACATCACTAGTCATTAGGAAAGCAGAGGTCAGGTTTCATACAAATTGAGAAGAGAAATACAGTAAATTTATTAAAATCCAGTTTGTGATAATATGTTACATTTAAATAATTTCAACCTTATGCTGTATCTGACTTAGTGAAAAGTTTTTAAAGAAAAATCTAAATTTAAAATTTTTACACCTCTATAAATATCACTTTGACTCATTTGCTCAGGTTGAATAAAATACCATGGGAAGGCCTCCCATATTTCTTAAAACTAAGGCAAACTTTGTTTTCATTAATAAAAATTATTGCACACTTTGATGAATTTTAAACCAAAAAGTAGGTATGTACTTTCATAATAAAAATTACTCTAATTTACTAACAATGTCCAGATTCTAAATTATTTACTTTATCCTTTTATGGATGTAAAACAAATACACCTTTGTATTCTAGTGCTGCAGTTACTTGGGAAATAGTGCCAGAAGGATGAAAAACTAACTGGTTCCCTTCACTACATTTAGTGTACACATGTGGTACGAAGTCCTTCTCCTTGATTTCCATTAAATACACAATTTATGAAAAATTCAGCATCTAATCTCTTTATTTTATGGTTCATGTACTATTTTAGAGTGTTCATAATATAAACTGTCTATGCAAACAGTTTTACTTTTCTTAAGGAACTCCACTTGCTTGATTTAGTAACAATCACAACCATATTTTAACATAGCAAATTGTTTGCTGAATGCTATGGTGGTATGGAAAAGTTAAGATAAACTCTTAAGGTATAGTTAAATTTATTATTTTTCTAGAGAAGCAGACCACAAAGATGGATAAACAACTACTTATATCTGTGAAGTTCTATGAATTATACCAGATCTCCTAAATTTTTTATAGTGGCTGAAGTGTACTTTTTAAAGATCTCAGCTATTTAACTTGAGTTAACAAAAATGTATTATTTTTACTGAGCTAATTGGGCAGTAATCGCACTAGTTAAACACATTACTAAACTCCAAAAGGCATATAACACATAACATTTATAGCCTCATATTCTAATAAAAAATAAATTTCCAAAGTTTTGAATACAAATGGTTTGATTCATGAATCAAATATACACATATGCGTGTAACCATATTTTCTATTATGCATCTATCTTTAAATTGTTAACAAGGGCATATAAACTGTTCCATAAGATGTTTTGTGCAGAGCAGAACACTGAACATTTCTTTGTATTCTTTTTTTAATAAAGGGATGAGAAGATAAGGACAAAGGTCTTTACTTTGAGCCAGTTTCAATTAGGCAACTTAGCTGCTTAGAGTCTGGTGCTAATAGGGGTCAAGGCTAAGGGTCTAATCCCCACATGGCCAATTAGTATTGCTCTGCTTCCAGATCTCACACTATGTATCTTACAAAATGCCCCACTTTAAAAAGGGAAGACAGGTGATAAAGTGATGGTAGATCAGTAAAATTCAGAAAATCTCAGTTGGCTACTCTCAGGCAACATCAATGTCCCACTGTGGCACTATAATGTTCCAGCTAAACTAATCACTCCTGGCTCTAAAATCATATTCTGTGATTTTCAACCTTTTGCATTTTTTCCTTAATCCTCTGTACTTTTCATATTTTGAGGAATTAAAATTCTTCTTATCCTTTAAATCCTAGGATATTTGGTAACTCTTCTAGAAGTCATCACCACTTCAATCCCTCAAATTACAACAATCTTCTTTAGAGCAATCATGTGATATTGGTCTGCTAATTAACATACGTGTCTATGACACAAATGCTCTAAGAAAATAAATTCCTGAATTAGATATACTGTGTCATTATTCATTTTTATAATTCAGTGTGTCTTGAACATCATCTATTTCCATAAATATTTCCTAAAAGAATGAGTAAATGAAAGAGATACTGAATAAGTGGGAGAATGAATGTAGTTCCAGAGTTGCAGTTAATTACCTGGGCACTAATTCAGAGCATATGCTATACTTCACGGCATAAGGTTTTATTATGAAAGAAGAACAGTTGCTATCCCCAATTATGCTTTATCTCTAATATTAATAAAGTTTATGTATCAGCCATAGTTTTTTTTCACTTTTACTTGTAATATTTATTATGTATTGATTAGGAATATATCAGCTTCAAGGAACATTATCAGACTTTGTCTTTCTCCTAAAATGTAATTACTGTATTGTTTGGAATGATATCAGGCTCAGAGAAGCAATGAAAAGGGGAAAAACCAAGATTTGAAAAATAGGCTTTAGTTAAATAAGGCAGCTTCAAAGGAATAAAAAGTAGCCACCAAATCATCTTTTATATGGAAAAGTCTAGCCAGAGAGCCAGCATATTACAGTAATCACCACAGCTCATGCTTTAATACAACTTAATAGCTACTTTTCTCTGTGTTAACTCACTCAAGATTCAAAGTCCCAAGCAGCACAGTCCGACTGAAGGGGCTTGGCTGCCAGGAAGTAGAGAAAGGAAAGATCTAGGTTTGTACTTTCAATATGGTTGGCACTAAGCACAGATGTCTACTGAGCCCTTGAAATGCAGCTGGTCTAACGGAGAGGTGCTGTGAGTAAAGAAGACACTGGGTTTTGAAGACATAGTAAAAATTAAAAGAATATAAAAATCTCAATATTTTATATTGTCCACATGTTGGAATTGGTTAAATAAAACATATCATTAAAATTAATTTTACCTTTGTTTAAAAATCATTATAGCTATTAGAACACTTAAAATTACATAGATGTTAAACTTTAGATTTATAATTTCTATTGGACAGTGCTGCTGATCTAGTACTGTTAGGCATTTTTAATGAGATGGGATGGTGCCTATCACTTCTCCTACCACCCAGGGTCTCCAACCAAGCTTCCAAGAGCCTGCAGGGAGGGGGTGATCATATAGAGTGTACTTGTGCCTCATGTAGTTTGTCAGAGGATGCATACTTTGTCGGAGACTGATGATTTAATAGTGAAGCTTTGATTTTGCTGGGATCATTCATGAAATAGGAGCCACAGAGTCACAAAGGGCTTTAAATACTGACTTTTGACTTTTGGTACAACTGAGGTAATATATAACCACAGAGAGATACACTGTTAAGACAGAAACATAAAGATATTCACAAGTTTTTAATGTTCATCTCATTACCAGATTTTAGTGCTTATTTTTAAAAATTTGTGAATGTAAAAATTATATTGCATTATATCTCTATGTGTGTATAGTAAACTGTTAATTTGCTCAATGTATGCACTTAATTTTCTCAAGATGAGTATTTTTTTCAAGATATGTATTTAAAGTAGAAGATGTATATTCAATTCTAAGAAATTCAACCTATAACTGTCAGGGCTTCATGTGGAAAAACAAATCCATACTGTAAAATTTCAGTATTTCATGTAAAAATTAGATGAATTCAAGTCCTCCGTATATACCTATCTTACCCTTTTTCCCATTAGTGTTTATTAGTATTCCAAAAAATTATTTTTACCTCTTTACTGTATAATGTCACAAATAATAATATTATGATTATAAATATTGTCTTCCAAATGTTTTTCTGACTTTCTGAAATGACTAAAAAAATGTATATCTTAGTTTGATCCCCCGTCTCTGCTAGGGACATAAAATATTCTCAGTTAACATGCAAAATATTGGACTATCCTCAAAAAGAAAATTCACAACCTGCTAGAAAAAAAAAAGAGGGGAAAAGAGAAGAAAAATAAGAAAGGCTAAGAATTTCATTCTAAATCACTTTTAGGCATGAAGGCTGATCATCTCATGTTTAGGATTTGGAGGGAGGAGGAAAAATCTCTGCCTATTTTATTATAACAAACATATCTCAAATTTACATTACTTCATCAAGGTGAAATTCCTATATGAGCCTTGTATGAGTGACACTGTGTCACCTGTTTAATGGAATGTTGACTAATCACTACTAAATATATTGGGATCTAAAGAGATTAAGCTCATTTTTGGAAATAGGATTAACATATACTTCAGGTTAAATGTAATATGATGAAAAATTTCTATGCAGCCTTATTTTGAAATAAACAATATTCTGGAATATATTTTTTGAGTTTGGAGTTTCCATGGATATATTCTAATCTTTCTAAATTCTTAATAAAATATTAAAATGACTTTGTGTTTGAATTAAACATAATAAAAATCCCCTTTATGTTTTTATTGTTTTTTTTCCTTATTTGTAGAATCTGCTGGTATTACGATTATATAATTATGTGCTTTCAATTATTTATTTATTTTTAAAGACTATTTATTTATTTATTCGAGAAAGAGAAAGAGCAAGTACAAGTGCCGGGTAAGAGGGTGGAGGGGCGGAGGGAGTGTTGACTCTTGGCTGAGCAGAGAGCCAGACCTGGGGCTCAATCCCAGGTTCCCAGGATCATGACCTAAGCCAAAGGCAGATACTTAACTGACTGAGCTATCCAGACACCCTGTGCTTTCAATTTATTAATGAAAATAATTCCATAGGTCATTTCTTTCTTTTATTTATTTACTTATTTATTTAATCTCACCATAGCACATACCCTGCTCAATATCCATCACCCAGCCACATTTCTTAGGGAAAAGAGTGATCTGTTAAGATTATTGTAGAAAGTGGAGCTAAAGAGCTATGCTCTAGACTTGTTCCTAAGATAAAAGTTAAAAGGGGATAACTATTACGCAGCCATCAGAAAGGTATTCACATGGATGGGACTGGAAGAGATTTATGCTGAATGAAATAAGTCAAGCAAAGAAAGTCAATTATCATATGGTTTCACTTACTTGTGAAGCATAAGGAAGAACATGGAGGATATTAGGACAAGGAAAGGGAAAGTGAATTGGGGTAAATTGGAGAGGGAGACAAAGCATGAGAGACTGTGGACTCTGAGAAACAAACTGAGGGTTTTGGAGGAGAGGGGGATGGGGAGATGGGTGAACCTGGTGGTGGGTATTAAGGAGGACACGTATTGCATGGAGCACTGGCTTTGGTGCATAAACAATGAATCTTGGAACACTGAAAAAATAAAATAAATTTTTTAAAAAGGGGATAACTAGAAGTAAAAGACTCTGTAATTTATCATACTGAAGGAAGAAGTTATCTTGATGTACTATAGATATCTTAAATTTGGCATTAGGTTTTGTGTCACTGCAAGCCAAGAAATCTAATGAAAATTATAAATTTTATCATATGATAAACTAGAAGTAGAGAAAATTTAATTTTGTATTTTTACAAAATTTTAGAAAATTTAAATTTGTATTTTTGAGTTTTCAAGGAACTTAGAAATATATTTTTAATAGAAAGGGAAAGTATTTATATTTTAAAAATACAAAGACTAATTTAAGTTTCAAAGAATAGAGTAAAATTCTATCATAAAGAAGTAGTAGTTGATATTACCTTTGTTTCCATATTTCTAACTTTTCTGGATATATATTTATGCATGTATATATCATGTTTATATATACAATAAACATGCTCTTTTTAGCATATTCCTATTATAGATAAGTTGATATTATACCATATGTTACAAAGTATTATGTTATATAAAGTTATATGTAAATATAACATGTTATATCATCTTAAATATATCATTTATATTTAATAAAAATACTAATGTCACCATTAATTATAATTATTTGTAATATATAAACATATATCGTTTATTATATTTTAAACTATATGTAACATAATTTCATATAATCTTTCACCGTTTACAATCTCATTATCTGTGTATTTGATGTCATCAATCTGGCTGCATCTCTCAAAATTTTCTCTGTATTTGCACAAAACAAACAAATACTTTGTATATAACTGTTTCTATAATAACTTTATTAAAATAATTCATATACTCACATTTATTCTTTGGTTGACGTCCCACTAGACCATGTAGATGAGAGTGATCTTTTTAATAACTAAAGATATTACATATAATTGATATTTTTTCAATTATTTATATATATTCAGGGTTGTGTTGGTTTTGTTTTTTTATTTATTTTTTGGTCCCCACAAAATTTTCTCTTCTAATATTTTTATTATTATAGGCAAGACTCTCCAGAGAGGAATTTTTTAGTCAAATGTATGACTAACTTTAATTATTAAAATTAAAATACTTAAGAAGTCAGAGTTTTTCCTTAGGTGGTTACATAATATCAAATTCTCATGTCAATGAGAGAACCTCCTCTAATTCTATAAGCTGGATATCATGGTTTACTTTCTTACGAATGTCATAAAGGCATCTCTTTATTCTTTCAGTTTACAGTGCTCTAACTTCTAGAGAAGTTGAGCATTTTAAGCTTGAACAATAAAATATTCCTTTATTTGGTTAACATAGTTAAAAACTAATTATATTATTAAACTCAAAGGGAAAGTTTGCATGAGTTTCATCATCATACACAGCTACTTCTCCAAACAGTAAATGAAACAGTATAAACAATAATATTAAAATGTTAAATTTTATATTGCCATTACCATGTTTTAGTCTCTGAACAAATCTTATTTCACAAGCAAGATAAAGGGGTTATATATTCATTCTATCTTCAAGAACGTAAACATTTAATTATTCCAGGTTTTATTATAATAGCTAAACACCGATACTATCTATACGAGTATGGATTTATTTTATATCTCTTCTTATATCAGTAGTCTAATAAGATTTAGTAAACACAAAATTTTGCTTAATTTTGAGCATCTTTGCATGTATGAATTGGCTATATGGATTTTCTTTTCTGAATACTGTCTTTCCAAATTCCTTTCCCACTTTCCTTTCTTCTCCTTTATGTATTTAAGAGCATTACAGATAATCATAATGTTATTACTATCTTAAATTTATAAATTTATAAATAAATAAAAATAATTTACAATTATTTTATTTGCAACTGACACTTTCTCCTCAGATAACACTTAACAAAAGTTCAAACTTAAAAAAGCAACTTGAGATAAACATGACTTATATGAATAATGAATGAATAAAAATTTTGGAAATGAATAAAAATTTTGTTAAAAGTTTGTCACTTTCTCAGAATCAAAAATACGCTAATCTTATAAATGCTAATAAACTGCATTAATGAAAAAGAAGTGGCAAGTTTCCAAGGTTAACATTTTATAGAAATTCCAATAATGCTTTTAAAAAGCTTGAGTAGGGACACCTGGGTGGCTCCGTTGGTTAAGCGGCTGCCTTTGGCTCAGGTCATGATCCCAGCGTCCTGGGATCGAGTTCCACATTGGGCTCCTTGCTCGGCAGGGAGCCTGCTTCTCCCTCTGCCTCTGCCTGCCACTCTGTCTGCCTGTGCTCACTCTCTCTCTCTCTCTCTCTGACAAATAAATAAATTAAAAAAAAAAAATCTTGAGTAAATCAACTCTCAGAAATATATATATTCTCATAGTTATTACTTCCCTATAATCCTCTAGTATCAGCATTTACAAATTAATTTACATGTAATTTACCAGTATCAGTATTTACAAACTAATCTACATGATTTTTTTTAAAGATTTTATCTATTTATTTGAGAGACAGAGATCACAAGTAGGCAGAGAGGCAGGCAGAGAGAGAGGAGGAAGCAGGCTCCCCGCACAGAAGGGAGCCTGACTCGGGGCTCAATCCCAGGAACCTGGGACCATGACTCGGGCCAAAGGCAGAGGCTTTAACCCACTGAGCCACCCAGGTGCCCCAAATGATTTTTAAGTGACCCTTGCTGCCTGGCTATAGTCGTCAAGTAAATACTTGTCTAACTGAAATTTGAATAAAATTACCATGGATCTATATGTGGAGTGGAGATGGTGTCTTTGAGTTATTGACCTCGCCTCATTTCCCCTCATCCTTGCAAACTGGCCCATTAGAGCTCATCACATAGGAAGGCTGTGGTGCTTTGGGTAACAGTGGTTGGTTGGTGGATACTCAATAGTGAATATGGGATTCTCAGTATATGTAGAATGGTTGGTGAGATTAGATTATGTCAGACTGTGTGTATAAAGAAATTGGTACATCTGACCTGTCCCAGCAAATAGAAAGGTTCTAAAGATCTGATGGGGGCAATATGTCCTATGTGGTTACACTTTCAGAGAAATCACTGTGTCAAGATAGGTTATGGGTTCTAGTCAGCCCCCACCGCCCCAGTCACCGTACCAGAGCCACATAAGAGTATAGTTTAGATGAAATGCTATTTTAAAAAGGTAAGTGAATGAATAATTCAGTACATGACACTGAATTTTTGCTCTACTCAAGGAATGTAAAGCCTAACGACTGATTCTTCAGTTTTAGGGATGCATGGCCACACTGAACCAATACGGTAGAACAGAGAGTACTGGAGAAACATGACCATGTATTCACATACTTCATTACGTTACTATGCTTACTATGTTAGACACACACAAATATTCTTTATCTTTTGCCATGTTTATTTAAACCAAGCACTTGAAGAAATAACTGGAAGCTTTCCAGACACAGCAGTATTGTGATACTTCTTCCCTTCTTCTTTTTTATGTATACTCACTCATTCATCCTGTGGTTAGGCAGATAAATATGTGTTATTTACTAGTTTATAAAGATTCCTGGGTTTGTGTCCCCTGTTTTGCATTAAAAACATTTTTACAGGTTTTTGTTTTATTTTTTTGTTTGTTTGTTTTTTAGAGAGAGTGCAAGTGGCAGGGGCGGGGCAGAGGGAAGAGAGAGAGCAGGAGCCTGACTCAGGGCTTGATCTAAGGACCCTGAGATCATGGCCAGGGCTGAAATCAAATGTCAAATGCTTAATAGCCTGAGCAATCCAAGTGCCCCCCCACCAGATTTCATAGTTTTTACTGTTTGAATCCACCACTTCATTTTCTTGTTTATTATACCTTCATTGTTTTTACATGTTGCCAACTTCTTGAATTGTATTTAAAACTGAATAGATATTGAGGCTTATTTTTTTATTTTTGCTTTGAGAGTATGAGATAAAGTTAATAAACACACCAACACACACATATACATAAAAAGAAAGAGTCATGTAGGTAAGTTGTGTGAAGTCAAGAAGGTTTAGAGAAGGACAGGACATTGGAGGTCATCTAGAATTGTTTCTCCTCTCAGCTTAATCAAAACAATTATTTTCTTTTGTGGATTAAGTGAAAATGAAAAAAAGAAAATAAAAAAGAAAAAATACTACTAAATTCTACTCTCAGACCCCCAACCACCTTATAATATGGTTTTGAACCCAGCCTTAAATGCATTGTGTTTCTGTGTCTTGCCAAATAAACTTTTTACCAGATATTGCTTTGAAGAAAGTGTCAGTTTAAAATACAGTATTTGTACTCAAAACTTCAAGATTTCCACTTGAAAATCAGAAAAGTCTAGAAGATCTGTATGAAAAGCCACAGGGATGATAATCAAGATCTGAAGTGATTTAGAATGAAAAAATAAAAAGGAACATCATACTAAGCTTAAACTAAACCAATCAAGACACTTAAGGAAAATTCTGGTCCTGATGGTGTTTCAACAAAAAGAATTTTGATGCTGTTTACAATAAGCATAAATGCATTCAGTAATTGGAAATAAAATAAAGCCCAATAGGGAAATAAATCTGCATTATTTTTAGGTGCAATTGGATGGGAAAAATTTATAACAGTAAGTTCCTATTCGCAAAAAGAAAAAAATTTATCCACTTGCAGAGAAAATACTGTCTATCTAGAAGTGGCAAGAGGGTTTTGCTGAAGCATCTATATATTCCTGCCAGAATGTGAAATTGTGGCTTGAGTGTGCATGTGGGGTCCACATGCATAGGTGTCTGTGGAAAAAGCAAAGAACTGAAGTCTAGCTATTACTAAAGATTCAATCTGCAAATTATCACTTATTTCCCTATATGTTTATTTATGAACTATAATTAATTAAAGAATTTGAAGTTTGAAGAAAGAGTGAATTTCTATGGCATAATTATAATTCCTGAATAAAAATAAAGATTAGAACCAAGAATAATGCAGAAATAGGATATGCTTGTAAAGCCAAAAATGTTAAAACACAGGTATATAGATGATAAATACTTCAGAGTTAATATTCATAACCTTAAAAAGCAGCTCTCAGCTTCTTAAGAGCTGGAAGAAAACAGATCTCACTGCCTTAAACTGGGTTTATGATACTGATGAATGTAATTTACTGGAGAACAGGATGACTGAAAGATATATAAGTAAATTCCCAATGAGATATCACCTCATACCTGTCAGAATGGCTAAAATAAACAAAAGAAACATCAGGTGTTTGGCAAGGATGTGGAGAAAAAGGAATTCTCATGCACTGTTGGTGGGAATGCAAGCTGGTATAGCCACTCTGGAAAACAATATGGAGGTTCCTCAAAAATTTAAAAATAGTACTACTCTACAATCCAACAATTGCACTACTGGGCATTTACCAAAGAATATAAAAACATTAATTCAAAGAGATGCATGCACCCCTATGTTTATAGCAGCATTACTTGCAGTAGAATACACACACACACACACACACACATACACACACATGTATGTGTATACACACACACACAGAATATTATTCAGCCATATAAAAGAGTGAAGTCTTGCCATCTACAATGATGTAGATGGACTTGGAGAGTATAATGCTAAGCAAAATAAATTAGAGAAAAACAAGTATGATTTCACTCATATGTGGAATTTAAGAAATAAAACAAATGAACAAAGGGAGAAAAGGAGAAACAGAGAGAGAAAAAAAAACTAACAATCATATTCTTAACTATAAAAAACAAACTGATGGTTACCAGATAGGAGGTGAGTGGAGGGTTGGGTTAAATAGTTGACGGGGATTAAGCATGTCATGATGAACACTGGGTGATGTATGGAAGTGTTGAATCACTATATTCTATACTTGAAACTAATGTAAAACTGTATGTCAACTAACTGGAATTAAAATAAAAACTTAAAAACTTTAACTTAATTAATTTAATTAAAAAAAAAAGACAAAGATATATAAGTAAATTCCTCCAGCTAGCCCTGTCACTCTTGAAAACTCCCAAAGCCCTTATGTAAAAACTAGGAGAAAACAGAATTAGTATTATTAATGAATGGAACAGAAAGTAATCCAAATTAATGTGGACATTTTTTTAAGATAAAGTAAAAAACCCTGTGGCTTTATCTAGAAAACAAAGTGGCTTAGTCATGGGATCCTCATGTCTGATACAGATGGTGTCAACCATGAAGATCTTACCATCCAGTTTAGCTCTGAGTAAACTGAAAACATCAGAAATGGATCTGATTGATCCACAAGCTATTACCATGCACCTGAAATCAAAAGTAAATGCAAAGCTGTGCTTACTAGCGTTGAGTCACTTTCTCCTTGATCCTTCCTTTCCAGTCTACCTTGATCTCACTTGTTCTAAGGAGAATAATGACCAATCGTAAAGCTAAATTTCCTGACTTCTGAGGGTAACAAAAAAGCCATACACACTTATCTGAATATACTAAAGAACGTTGGAAAAAGGAGGGGCCCAAACTGTAAAGTTCTGTTGAATACAGACACCTGAGTCACTACTGTATCTGCCCTTGCTTGTCAGGGGAAACTCAAATTTAATTGATGGATACAGACCAAGATTCAGCGAGGAAAGGAAACTGAAGTTATCTTGTGGGTAGAGACCTTGAGAATGATTTGATGTATTGTTGTGACTTCTGTTGCCTGTCTAATTGTGATTAATATTTTACATGCTTGTAATATGAATGCTCATGAAGTTCAGAGGGGTTTATCCCGATTGGGAATAGCTACATGTAGAGAAGTACCAGTGGGAGGTGTAAATCTCTTTCAAACTACTTCCCTGTCTCCACTCTGTTGGCCCAACAGAAGCAATGTAGAATTCCAGAGGGAGAAAAAGAAAACACAGCTTTGATTAGGACTTAAAAGCAGCAGGAGTAAAAAGAGATGAAATATTTCAATACAACAGCCATGTATGCCAGTAAAAAAGGCTCATGGGATCTTGAGACTTATAGTGGATTATTGTCAACTGAATTTGGTTGTTACTCTCATAGTCCTGACTGTTCCAGAAATTGTCACTGCAACTGAATCCATTGCCCATGCTGATGAAATTGGCATGCTGTCTTGGACTTTGTTAGGTCATCTGAAGGCCAAGACCAATTCCCATTCATGTGCTACATCTTCTAATAATATTTGCAATAGTTTTCAAGGTATATAAAAACTCCTAATTTCTTCCAATGAGCAGGCAGATCATGATTTAATGTGAGTGCCTTTACTCTATGAGATAAAAGAGCTTTCATTGTACAGAGGATGTTCTGTTAGTCAGAAGTCTTACTTAGTAGACCTGAGCACAGTGTTATCATACATTTGCCAATAGTTTAAAATATATTCAGGTCCCTGCTTGAAAAGAAAAATGATTTGGACTACATAGGGAGATTTATAGTGCTCAATTTCTTTCACAATGAAGAAAAATCTTGATTCTTATCTCCTTGGTTACCATCACCAAAAAAGATAATACAGGACCTTGTTGAGTCCTTTGAAGATCGAAGGTGACTCACTTGTTTGTCATTTATTTATTTTTATTTGTTTATTGTTTATTAGAGTTTATTGTTTATATTAAACAGCACACAAATCATCATACCATGAGTGGGACCCAAACCAATACTTTGTGTTGGAAAATACTTAGCAAGCTGAGGCATGTTTTATACCTTCCAGGCAAATAATCTAACAACTTAAGCTACAAGTCTCTATGGCTAATGATTTTGCTTATCAGAGACTCAGGCAAAAGGAAGCACACTTGATGTTTTAAATTCAAGCTCTCCTTGGCATGACCATATATGCATTTAGAAAACGTTATTTGTTTTCTATGAGGCTCTTGTCAAAACTGAATTTTTATAGTATGGAAGTCTAATAACTCTCTAGTCTACTTGCCATTTTGAGGTAGGCTGACTTGGGTACAGTGACAAATATAGTGGGAAGGCTCTAATCAGCTTTGTCAAACAGAAATGCTATATTCAAAAAAAGATGGCCTTAGTGGCATCTCAAACTTTACCCAAAAGAATTTGGGCTATTCCCTTTGGGGAAACATCATCCCACAAATTGCCACCCAAATTAAGCTTCTAACTTAAAGGGAACCTTGATTTATCAGTTTAAGGGAATTTCAAATTCTCTCATATCACTTGGTGATCCCTCCAAAACGAGGCTACCTTCAGTTCCTTGAGGGAGTTTTCTGTAGGGATAATTGACACACTATTTTATGTTATCAGTGGTCAGTTATCCCTATAGCTGGAGTCAGCCAATTAGAAAAGCTGGTACAAAATTTGTTCCAGATTTTAGATGAAATGATCAATGACACCATCTGATCCCTGGAAGGCATTCATATCGGGTGTAACTCACTAGCCAGAGTTATACATGATAAAATTAGCCCAGAGTTCCTCCTTGTAAGCCAAGATATAGTCTAAAATCCCTAACAAATCTTTCTCTGCCTGATTTAAGCAGTGGGCCATGTAGAAAGACCTTTATAGAAACTTTAAGAGAAAGCCATCTGGCTTTTTAAAGTATGCCTTGCTAGTTTATGGAATTGTTCAGCTGGCTGAATTCAGGTCCCTGGTGGACATGGTTGAGTTCAAGACTGAAAGTATGCCTTCAATGACTCTAGGAGTCTAGTCTGTAGTATCCTAAATTGCATGCTGAATTAGACAAATTGAATGGATGTGGACAGGTTCTGCAATAGTCAGAGTGACCAACCAAATGACATACTTATGGGAAGATTTACCAGAAAGCACGACAGGTTAGAAATGAGATGTGAACACTGTTGGGAGATAATTCTCCATGGTGTTACTACAGCTGTTACTTTGAAAATTAAGGTCTTTTATCTTTGACCAAGCAGCTTCATGTCTTCTATTAGCATTTATGGAAATGGTTGGCTAACTTGTTGGCTTGGTTTACATATATGGTAAAACTTCAGACTTTTCACAGTATTTCATGTAAATGTGTGTATATGATGTGTAAATATATATTTTATTAGAATATTTATATACATATTTATAAATTTATCTATTCTTTTAATCATGTCAAAGTTGAACTTTTTGGAGGAATGTAAGAATGAATAAACATTACAAATTCAGTCAGTATATTGCCACGTGTTAGTAGATAAAGATAAACAGGCAATGATCACCCCAATAATCCTATGATAACACTCAACAGTCGACTTTTATGACCAGAAAAGTTATCAACCTAAGCCTAAAAGAGAATCTCTTCTACCGGATAAAAGTAATTTATCTCAGCCAATAGTACATTGTATTTCATTGTAAAACATTGAAATCAAAACTGTACTTGCAGACATAGATTATCTAACAAAGTAAAATAAATACATAAATAAATGAGTCAAGGGCTGATTTTTTTTTTATGTATTAGGACTTCAGTTTGGAGCAATTTTAGGTTCACAGAAAAATGAAGGGAAGGTACAGAAATTCCCCATATACTCCTTGCCTCCATACACACACATCTTCCTGTTTTCAACATCTCTCACGACAGAAGTACATTTGTTACAACTGATGAACCTACATACTGATGCACCATAATCACCCATAGTTTATAGATTATGTTAGGGTTTACTCTAGGTATCGTATAACCTCTGGGTTTAGACAAATGTATAATTACATGAATCCATCATTATAATATTATGAAGAGCTTTTTTTACTGACCTAAATCTTTTTTTTTTTTTTTAAAGATTGTATTTATTTATTTGACAGAGAGTGAGAGAGATCACAAGTAGGTAGAGCAGTAGGCAGAGAGGAGGAAAGCAGGCTCCCTGCTCAGCAGGGAGAGAGATCACAAATAGGCAGAGAGACAGGCAGAGAGAGAGGGGGAAGCAGGCTCCCCACTGAGCAGAGAGCCTGATGTGGGACTCGATCCCAGTACCCTGAGATCATGACCTGAGCCAAAGGCAGAGGCTTAACCCACTGAGCCACCCAGGCACTGAACCACCTGAAATTCTTATGCTTTGCCTATTTACCCATTCCCCTGCCAAGCCCTGGCAATCACAGATTTTTTCATGGTCTCCACAGTTTGGCCTTTTCAAGAATGTCCTATATTTAGAATCACACAGTAGATCTCCTTGTCTTTTCATGGCTTGATGGCTCATTTCTGTTTAGCTCTGAATAATATTCTACTGTCTGCGTGTACCAAAATATATTTATCGATCACCTATTTGGTTGCTTTCAAGCTTTGACAATTATGAATAAAGCTACTATAAACATCTATGTGCATGTTTTTTTCTGTACAAGTTTTCAAATCCTAAAGGGGCAGTTGCTGGACCCTCTGGTAAGAATATATTTAATTTTATAAGAAAGTACCAAACTGTTTTCCAAAATGGCTGTATGATTTTGAATTCCCACCAACGATGAACGCAAGTTCTTGTTGCTTGGCATCTTTGACAGCATCTATGTTCATGAGATATATTGATCTCTAGTTTTCATGTAACAACTTTGTCTAGTTTTGATATTAGGGTAATGCTGATCCATAGAATGAGTTAGGAAATATTCCCTGTGCTTCTATTCTCTGAAAGATGTATTGATTCAAATTCTTTAGTAGATGTAAGCCTAGTCAGATTGTCTGTTTCTTTTTGTGTGAGGTTTGGCTGATTGTGTCTTTCAAGTAATTTATCCATTTCATCTAGGTTATCAATTTTGGGCATATGATTGCTTACCGTGTTCCTTATTATCCTTTTAATATCCATAGATCTATAGTGATATCTCCTCTTTCATTTCTAATATCTTGTGTCCTCTCTCTTTTTTCTTAGGCTGGCTGGCTATAGATTTACTGATTTTATTGACATTTTTAAAGAATCAATTTTTGGTTTCACTCATTCTTCTCTATTGACTTCCTGTTTTCAGGTTCATCAACTTATGCTTTAATTCTTACTACATATTTTCTTTTGCTATATTAGATTTAATTGCTCTTTTCAGTTGCCTAAGGTGGAAACTGTGATTATTTCTTTCAGAGCTTTCTTCTCTTCTAATAGATGCATTCAATGCTATAATTTCACTCTAAGCACTGTTTTAGCTACATTTCACAAAATTTTACAGTTGTGTTTTCGTGTTCATTTAGTTCAAAATGCTTTCGAATTTTATCTTGAGATTTCTTCTCTGACCCATGTGTTAATTTGAAGCATGTTGTTAATCTTTATGTACTTTCTAATTTTATTTTTTTTTAAGATTTTCTTTATTCATTTTGGCAGAGAGAGAGAGCGAGATCGCAAATAGACAGGGAGGCAGTTGCAGGGGGGGCAGTGCGGAGAAGCAGGCCCCCTGCTGAGCAGAGAGCCCAAGGTGGGGCTCGATCCCAGGACCCTGAGATCATGACCTGAGCTGAAGGCAGAGGCTTAACCCACTAAGCCACCCAGGTACCCCTCTCTAATTTTCAAGTTAATGTTCTGTTATTGATTTCTGGTAGTTTTATTTCATTGTGCTGTGAGAGAAGATACCATGTTATTTTTATTCTTTTAAATTTGTTAAGGTATGTTTTATGGTCCTCAATGTACTCTGTCTTGGTATCTGTTCTATGTGAGTTTGAGAAGACTGTGTATTCTGCTGTGGTTGAATGAAATAGTCTCCAGATGTCAACTATACCCAATTCACTCATTTTGTTGAATTCAACTATGTCCTTACAAATTTTCTGCCTACCGTATATCCATTTCTGATAAAGGAATATAGAAATCTCCAATTATGATAGTGAATTGATCTGTCTGTCTGTCTCTCTCTCTCTCAGCAAATCTATTAGTTTTTGCTTGACATAGTTTGACACTCTTCTTAGGTGCATACACATAAAGGATTGTTATGTCTTCTTGGAATTGACCCCCTTATTATTATGCAATATGCTTCTTTATCCCCCAAATCTTCCCTTGCTTTGAAATCTGCCCTGCCTGAAATTAATTTAGCAATTCCTGCTTTCTTTTGATTAATCTTAGCATAGTATATATTCCACCATCCGGTCACTTTTAATCTGTATTTGTCTTCATTTTTAAAGTGGTTTTCCTGTAGACAAAATGTTTTGGATCCACTCTGATATCTGTCTGATAACTGATGTATTTAGACCTTTAACATGTAAAGGGATTCATGACAGAGTTTGATTAATTATCCGCCATATCTACTAGTGTTTCATATTTATTGTCCTTGTCCTTTGTTTCTATTTTTGTGTTCCACTTGTTTTCTATCTTTTATCATTTTCATTGAGCATTTTATATGATTCCATTTTACTTCCTTTTCTAAGCAAATCAATTATACTTCTTTTTTACTTTTTTAGTGGTTTCCCTTCCATTTGTAATATACATTTACAGCTAATCCAAGTCCACTTTCAAATAACACTATATACTTCATAGGTATGTGAGTACCTTATGGTAACAAAGTAATCCAATTCTTCCCTCCTCCTTTGTATCTCAGTCTTTCAATGAGTCTATGGTGCTGGAGTAGGAACTTCACAAGTGGTTTTGTTGGTTTGTTTTGTGTGTGTGTGTGTGTGTGTTTTGTTTGTTTGTTTCAAGTTTTTGTCTAAATTCTAGATAGTTAGCATAGAGTGTAATATTGGTTTCAGGAGTAGAATTTAGTGATTCATCATTTATATGTAATACCCAGTGCTCATTGTAACAAGTGTCCTCCTTCACACCCAAACCCATTTAGTCCATCCCTCACCTACCTCCTCACCTCCATCAACCCTCAGTTTGTTCACTATAATTAAGAGTCTCTTAGAGTTTGCTTCTATTCCTTTTTTTCCCTTTCCCTATGTTAATCTGTTTTGTTCCTTCAATTCCACATAGGAGTGAAATCATATAGTATTTGTCTATTAATGACTTATTTTGCATAGCATAATGTACTCCAGCTCCATTCATGTCATTGCAAATGGCAAGATTTCATTCATTTGATGGCTGAGTAATATTCCATTGTATATATATACCACATCTTTTTTATCCACTCATCAGTCAATGGATATTTGTTTTTTTTCCATAATTTGGTCATCATTTAGAATGCTGCTGTAAACACCAGGGTGCACATACCCCTTCAAATCAATATTTTTGTATCCTTTGGGTAAATACCTAGTAGTACAATTGCTAGGTTGTAAGGTACTTCTATATTTAACTTTTTGAGGAACCTCCATATTGTTTTCCAGAGTGGCTGGATCAGTTCACAGGGTAAAAGGGTTCCTCTTTGAATCCATACTAATACCTGTTATGTCCTGTGTTGTTAATTTTAGCCATTCTGATAGGTATGAGGTAGTATCTCATCATGGTTTTGATTTGTATGTCCCCTATGATGAGTGATATCAAACATCTTTTCATGTGTCTGTTGGTCATCTGGATGTCTTCTTTGGAAAAAAATGCCTATTCATGTCTTCTGTCCATTTCTTAACTGGATTATTTATTTTGGGGGTGTTGAGTTTGATAAGTTCTTTATAGATTTTGGATACTACACCTTTATCAGATATGTCATTTGCAAATATCTTCTCCCATTCCATAGGTTGCCTTTTGGTTTTATTGATTGTTTCCTTTGTTGTACAGAAGATTTTTACCTTATTGAAGTCCTAAGAGTTCATTTTTGCTTTTGTTTCTCTTGCCTCTAGAAATGTGTCAGCGAAGTAG
The DNA here is from genome assembly GCA_004024625.1 of Mellivora capensis. NCBI lineage: Eukaryota > Metazoa > Chordata > Mammalia > Carnivora > Mustelidae > Mellivora > Mellivora capensis. Next base: position 4,801 of record PISX010024919.1, on the reverse strand, counting down.
GAATAAAGGGATATGCCTCTATCATGGCCTTATGCAAAAGACCTATAGTTACTATCATCCTCAATGGGGAAAAACAGAGTTTTTTTCTCTATGGCCAGGAGAAAGACAGGGATGTCCACTCTCACCATTGTTATTTAACATAGTACTGGAAGTCCTAGCCTCAGCAATCAGACAGTAAAAAGAAATAAAAGGCATCCAAATCAACACAGAAGAAATTAAACTTTCACTCTTTGTACATGACATAATAACTCTATGTAGAAAACCCAAAAGATCCCACCAAAACATTGCTAGAACTGTTACATGAATTCGGCAAATTCAAAGAATATAAAATCAATGTACAGAAATCTGTTGCATTTCTATACACTAATAATGAAGCAGCAGAAAGAGAAATCAAGGAATTGATCCCATTTCCAATTGTACCAAAAACCATAAGATACCTAGGAATAAACCTAACCGTACTCTCTGAACTCTGAAAACTATAAAACACTTAAGAAAGAAATTGATAATGACATGAAGAAATGGAAAAACACTCGAGCTCATGGATTGGAAGAATAAATATAATTAAAATGTCTATATCACCCAAAGCAGTCTACCCATTTAATGTACTCCCTATCAAAATACCACCATCATTTTTCACAGAGCTGGAACAAACCATCCTCAAATTTTATATAGAACCACAAAAGACACCAAATAACTAAAGCAATCTTGAAAAAGAAAAGCAAACCCAAAGGCATCACAATTTCAGATTTCAAGCTGTAAGATAAAGCTGTAGTGATCAGGACAATATGGTACTGGCACAAAAACAGACACATTGATCAATGGAACAGTACAGCAAACCCAGGAATGGACCTATAACTATATGGTCAAAAAATCTTTGACAAAGCAGGAAAAGAATATCCAAGGAAAAAAAGACAGTCTCTTTAGCAAATGGTGTTTGGAAAACTGAACAGCCACATACAGACGAATGAAACTAGATGATTCCTTATACCATACACAAAAATAAATTCAAAATGGATAAAAGACCTACATATGAGATAGGAAATTATCAAAATCCTAGAGGAGACCACAGGTAGCAATTTAGTGACCTGGGCTGTAGCGACCTCTTAGTAGACATAAGTCTTTCTGGGTTTTTTTGTTTTTTGTTTTTGTTTTTTTTCTTCCTCATTAGGTGGAACAAGGTAGTGGAATAAGCTGGAGTTTAGTATTTCCCTTCCCCCAGGTCAGTTAGTCTCTGTTAATACTCTTGCAGGTTAGGTTCTGGTTTACTAGTTTCCCCCAAGAACACTTGGGGGACACTCTTGTTAAGAACAGAACACCCTGGCCTATGCCTTTTTCTTTCCTCCTGCTGGAAGTATTTGAGGATTTTTCCTGGATATTTACTGTGAGGACCTGGTTGAGTTCTGGATGTACATGTCACAATATTAAGGGGGCCCCACCATGACAAGGTCTCTAGGAGTTATTAACTCAAACTTGTCGACACCAAGTCTCCAATAGTTTGTCAATTACAGTTCAGGTTTTCCTACCCCTACACTGGTTCCCAGGTTAATCTGCTTCAATAACCTGTGACTCCTTGTATTTGCCTATCTGTCTCTCCAATCTTATGGGCAGAATTTTGTCTTGTGTCCTCCCCTCTCTTACAGATTTAAGAAGACTTGTTGATTTTTCAGTCTCTTCAGCTTTTTACTTCTTATTAGAATGGACAGGTCAATTCCAAGCTCCTTATATGTGAAACCATAAATGATTTTTGAGTAAAATTTTAATGATTATTTGCACATGATATATTTATGTAATACTTCATATGGTTTTTTTTTTACTTCATATGTTTAATAAGAGATTTTATCCATTTTGGAATAAAATGTGCAGAATATATTTCAAATATTTATAAAGGAAAGATTTCTTAACTAAGAAGTAAAACTCTTGAACTTTGAAAAACATATATAAACTAGGTTACACTAAAATGTTTTAGTTTATCTAAAAATAACATAAATAAACTCAAGAAAATTAGCCTAATGCTGGAATAATACAACTGGAACGTATAAGACCAATAAAGAATTGGCATTTAGAATATAAAAAGAATATCTAAAAGTCATAAATGCATAATTATCTAAAGTAAGATATTGGTGGATGCAAGTAAAACATATGAAAATGCAATTAACACAAAGTAAATACACATGAAAAATAAATATATTAAAGATGTTTAAATTCACTAATATTGGGAAAATTTAAACTAAAGACACAATTACTTTGTACTTCAGTCTGCAAAAATTCAAAAATTATGACCATAATAAGGATTAACAATAATTCTATGCTGTCAGACTATGAAACTGGGACAATGACTCCAGAGAAAAAATGAACACAATCTGGTAAACATATAGATGCAAGACTTCCCTGGTAATTACTGTCATATTTTCACAAAATAATAGTAACTTGTGCACCTGTATACATAATTCAACATGAACATAGATTCCAAAGTAGCTTTGCTTATAAAAAAAAAAACAAACCAAAAAAACTGAAGAAAATAAAATGCATATTAATAGAAGAATGAACAAGTAAAATAATATACAGCAATAAAAGTAAATGAGGGGCGCCTGGGTGGCTCAGTGGATTAAAGCCTTTGCCTTTGGCTCAGGTCATGATCCCAGAGTCCTGGGATTGAGCCTCGCATCTCCCTGCATCTGGCTTCTCTGCTCAGCGGGGAGCCTGGTTCCCTTCCTCTCTCTCTGCCTGCCTCTCTGCCTACTGGTGATCTCTTTCTGTCAAATAAATAAATAAAATCTTTAAAAAAAATTAAAATTAAAAAAAAGTAAATGAAAGCCATAGGCATCAACATGATAAATCTCAAAAAACAATAATTGAACTAAAATATAAGTTTTAAAATAATAATGTGATATCATTTGAGTAATATTAAAAATGAAAATGGGGCCTTACCATTAAAGGATAAAACTATGTATACTACTTCAGATTATACTGACTGTACATATGTATCTGTCATATATATACATGAATATACCTGTCCTTAAAATTATGAAAAACTCATTTAAATAGAAATCACCAAATTCTAGTTAGTAAATATCAGTTGAAAAGGAAGAGGAAAAAATCATGGAGGGGCTCTCCTACAGACTAAATTTTTGTGCCTCTCCCCATTAGTGTTGACAACTAATCCCCAATGTGATAATATTAGGAGGTGAGTCCTATGAGAGGTCATGAGGGCTCCACCCTCATGAACACAATTAGTGCTCTTAGGACAGAGATACCAGAGAGCTCCCTCACCCCTACCACTAAGTGAAGAAACTGAAAAAACTTGGGTCTTATAAACCAGGAATTCAGACAGTGAATCTACTGACCCCTTGACGTTTGTCCTCCCAGCTCCATAACTGTGAGAAATGTTTGTTGTTTATAAGCCACCCGGTATGTGATATTTTGTTAGAGCACCCTGAAAGAACTAAGACAGGTTCATATATTCTTCAAGAGTGGTAATATTTTGTTTTTCAAAGAAAGTAGAAAGACACAGGTTGTATCATTCACTATATTTTTTAATACAGGAAAGCAAGGGTTGAGGCATGTTTAAATGGGGTTAAAAGACACAATAGCATTAAACCAAGAATTTCTCATTGAAGGCTTGTAAGGAATTGAAATGGGAATAACTTTCTAGTATGTGATTTATTGCTATCTAGTGCTGTTGCCACATAACGGCTAAAATCACCTTGAGAATTGTAACTCATGCAGTATCCCCATAATCTGGGAAACAGTAGTGTGGATACAAGACTCAGAAGACCTAGGTCCTCTGCTCAATTCTATCATTACTAGATGTATGATATTGAGGCACATCCTTTCTCTACTCTGTCTCATTTTTTCCATCAATAAAATGAACTCTTATAGGCCCTTCACACTCCACAGTAGAACTTTCTGATATTAAATTTAAGCCATTTATGGCCTTCAGAAATTACCCTTTCAGAAAAGTGCCTTTAATGGGAAGAAATGTACAGATTTGGGAGAGAAGAAGGTATGGACATGAGGCCTGGATTTTCAGTCTCTTGTCCTCTCTGGTAGGGATTATTCTGTTTCTCTTGTCCAGAATATGAGAGAGAGAGAGAAAAACAAACATCATGAGGTCTTACAGGACAAAAGCAGCCAAGAAAAGCCCAGCATGACAGAGATGGGGTCTGTGAGGGTATTAGTGGAGGACAGGTTCTGAAACAAACAAGCTGGGTTTGAACCCCAGATCTCTATATACATAAGTACTTGGTCTTTTATGCGAGTTACTTAACCCTCAATGGATCCATTTTCTCATACAATCAGTTGAGATTCTAATAGTGTACATGATTGTTGTGAAGATTAAGTAAATCAAAAGATCAGCTCGGTTGAAAAAGTCTTGTTTGGGGATTCATCCCTGGGTTATAAGGATGGTTCAACATTCGCAAATCAATGTGATAGAACAAATCAATAAGAGAAGAGAGAAGAACCACATGGTCCTCTCAATTGATGCAGAAAAAGCATTTGACAAAATCCAGCATCCATTCTGGATTAAAATGCTTCAAAGTATAGGGATAGAGGGAACATTCCTGAACTTCATAAAATCTATCTATGAAAGACCCACAGCAAACATTATCCTCAATGGGAAAAAGCTCACAGCCTTCCCGTTGAGATCAGGAACATGACAAGGATGCCCACTCTCACCACTCTTGTTCAACATAGTATTAGAAGTCCTAGCAACAGCAATCAGACAACAAAGAAAAATAAAAGGTATCCAAATTGGCAATGAAGAAGTCAAAAACTCTCTCTTTGCATATGACATGATACT
>PISX010024918.1:0-27009 GCA_004024625.1 Mellivora capensis | reverse complement strand
TTTGAGTAAATTGAGAACATCTCACCTGTAAGATAAGACAAAAAAAAAAAAAAAAGAAAGACAGACAAAGGGAGAGAGACAGACTATTAGATGCCCTTTACTTGTTTCTTTCTGCTTTAGATCTCTATTGTGAGCCCTTTTTACAAAGAAAAAAAATAAGGCTATTTATTGACTGAAATCCATAGCACAACTTTCTCCCCTTATTAATAATTACTTTTATTACTATAGAAACGGTGTTCAAGCAAACAGAAATTACCCACAATTTTCTGTTGTCAAAGTTCACTCATAAGATTGGGCCGTTGAAGTGAATCCCCAGGAATACTTGAAACATTGTATAATTATCTACAAAGTGTACTAATGGTGCTAAAGCAAATGGCTTTTCATTTCTCTTGCCATCCTTGACCTCTTCACACAAATAATTCCAGAGAGGAAGGCTGCAGCCACTTTCTCACTAATGGGTGGGAATAATGCTGTGAGATTTAAGGCTATTTCTGGCAAGTCCAGATAATTAATTCTCTGCAACAGAAAAGCACCGGGCCGTGTGGAAGGATGGGTGGACAGATCAACGACAACAGAGAGACAGTGTTTTCCAGCCACGTTCAGCTTAGGGACAATGTTCCTCGGGACAGATGGGTGGGCCCCAAATGCAGGTGTGTCTCCCCTCCTTTCTGTTCCTGGGGAAGCCGACGGAGCAACTGACAGGTGTAGGGGCTGGTTCTGGGAGGGGTTATCTGTGTGGAAGGCTGTGTGAGTGTGTGGGATCCAGCAAGTGCTAGCGTGGTTCTAGAGGAGGAACGAGGTCAGCGGAACATAACAGGGGAAGTTGTACACACGGAAGAAAGACCAGGGGAAAAAGACAGCACTTCCTTCACCAAGAAACCTGCATTTAAGAACACCTTCCCGCTCTTGGCGGTATCTGCAACTCACACTGACTTAAGTAATTTCCACGGTCAGCTGGGTGACCATCATGGTCCAGAAACTGGACGTTAACGAGCATTATTTCAGGTTGTCAATAATGATGAGGAGGGTAGTAATCACCCCGTTGACATGAGGCCATCCCGTCCGCGAGGCCCCCCATGCCCTGTGCACCGTTGGGGAAGGAGCTCATCCTGGAGGCGAGGGATGGATCGTGTGTAAAGGTAATTCAGTCTTTAGTCTATGGTCATCAATCAAGACTTGATAGTCTATTATTAATAGCTAGGAAGCCTCTCTTCAAAGCACAAAATGTTCTTATTAATGCCATACACCAGTTTTGGATCATTTTCAATATGATTTCATATGTGCGCACATTTCATATGTGCGCCGTAGGACTTGGAAGAACTTTCCGGAGACCAGCTCCTAGCTCCTCTACCCCGTCCTCCACTGTCCCTGGGCTTCTGCTACCTGGTGCCAGGATGGCCGTTCACATCACAACATCACTTCTGGGTTTGCCCTATTGTGTCCACACGTTGGAGGAGTGCGATGGGGGACGGCAGAAATATTCCTGAAATATTCCTGGTGCTGATTTAACCAGAAGGAAGGGGACGTCTACCACCACCAGTCAACACACCTCATTGTTGAAAATTCTGCAGAACCGTTTGAGTGTGGGGCTCCTCGGAGGGCCCTGGAAGTGGCCCATGCACGTGAGGGTCCTCAGAGTTTTAGCCCCCCCAGGTGCGTAGGCATCCCACTTCTCTAGGGATGGTGATGGTACCAGAAAGGAAAAGGGGAGGCGGGTCTGGCCTTCCGCCAAGCCAGCCGTATTGTCCCTTCTTGAATGCGGGTAGTTCGATTCGAAGAAAAGCAGATGATCATCGCCCCTTGTCTAAGAAAGGACAGCAGTTCCTGGCTGGACATAAAAACCCAGATGCAATGTGCATAGGAAGTGTGGTTTCCCCATTCCAGGAATCTGGGGAGATGCGTGGGTCTGGGCTGGGAGTGGGGAATGATTGCCAAAGGGCTCTTCCCAGGGGTGATGGAACTGCTCTCATGTGCATGTGCTCTGTGTGTGGACCACAACACAGGCACATGCACACACTCACACACATGTACATGCACAGTCACACACACCTGCGCACACACTCGCACACGTGCATGCACACACGTGCATGTTCGCACACAAGCACACATGTGCACACACACACGCACACATGCTTGCACACACAAATAGACACCCACACGCGCATACACCCACACACATGCATGCACACACTTGCACGCTTGCACACACGCGCATACACTCACGCACATTCACATACATGTCCACACACATACGCACATACGTGCACACACACTGCATACATGTGCACACGTGCTCGCACATACTCACAGACACACACGTGCACACATACTCACACACATGCGCATACACTCCATTCACACACACACTCACATGCACATTCACACACACATGCAGACACGCTCACACACGCATGTGCACACACGCACACACCTGCCTCAAGAGGCATGGCCGCAGCAGCACTCTGTAGCCATTTTGTGTGCAGTGTGAACAGGCAAATGAGAGTGGAAATGGGGTGGGGGGCTTGCCCTTAAACCAGGCGTGCCCATATCTCTCTGCGAGCTTGACTCTGTCACTGAGACATCCCGTTGGATGGGTTGAAATGAACGGAAGCTCTGACCCACCTCTGTATGTCTGAGCCAGCTGGTCATGACCAGAGGGAGCATTTACGGAGGATGGTTTATGGGCCCGGACTTCACAGGGCTTCACGGTGTGGTAATTAGCCCCACAATTGTTGCCCTGAACGAGTCACGGTTAGCCCAGGACGTTCATGCTTGGCCATCCATCGGCAGGTCAGTGTTCTGTTGTAGCTATGAGCAGCTGGGTGAGGACTTGGGAGGGGACAGGTCTACGCTGGTCCCTGGGCAGGGGCCGTGACTTGTGTGCGGGACGGCGGCTTCTGCTTCCACGTGCTCTGAAGCCAAGGGTAAGTCAGAAAACCTTGCTGGATGGGACCCGGTCCCTTCGGTGACTGCCACTCCTGTGGGATGCTCGGTAGGGCGGGGTGTGCAGTCAGCCTGACGCACCTCTGCGTTGAGCGGAGTGGGAAGTCCACTTAAATAATAATCAAACTACTAACTGAATGGATGGCCGGTGTGTGTGGTGGCTTCTGAAATGAAAGCAGTGGTCTACAGGCTTCCCTGTAATTGCTGTCAGGTTTTAAGCAATCTTCTGCTCAGAGCTCTCCTTCTAATACAGCCGTGAAAATTGTTGCCAAGCAACCAAGTGGTCCCGAACGTGGAGGGACCAGGAGCGGGTGGCGCAGAGACCTCCCAGCCGAGCGGCCCCTGCCTGCCCGAAAGCACCACGTCATGTCCCCTGCCCCACTGGCCAGGAGCAGGTGTGATGCGCAGGGCAGGGGAGGCCATGGGGTTAAGTGTGAATAAGGGCAAGGACGGGGCTGGGCAGCGCTGTGGGATGTTTCTGTGACAGAATAATGGCACGGGGGTGCACTGGGATCCCCACCAGCAGAGTTGGGTGCACGCCCACCTTGGGACTCCCCGGAGGCCTTTGTACCCGCCGGACCTAAAACCCTGATCCAAGCACAGCGGAGAACGCACCCCTGGGGCCGCTGGCCCAGCTAAACCTCCCCTAACCGCCCCCGCAAAGTCAGTCTGTCGGTAAGCTTTCCTCACCCAGCTTGTCCCCTCTCAGCGCCGTGGCTCTGGTGGAACATCTCTGCACCACGAAGGTCCCAGGAGGTGGGACTGACCGTCCGTTCAGCACCAGCATCCATTCTGGGGAGACCAGGGACGACTCTCCTTTATTTTTCAGTCATGATTCCTTCTTTTTATTGTTTTTAGAGATGATAATTATTACTTTATTTATTTGAGAGAGAGACAGAGAAATGGAGAGAGCATGCAAGCAGGGGGAGGAGCAGAGGGAGAGGACAGGAAGCAGACGGCCGCTGAGCTTGGAGCCTGACGCAGAACTAGCTCTCGCGACCCTGATGTCATGACCTGAGCTGAAATCAAGAGTCGCGCGTTCAGCCAACACCCAGGTGCCCCGGTCGTTCTTTCTTTATGCCCCTGGCTTTGTCTTAACGCCATCGCATACATACATACGTGTACAGATGCCAAATTCTAATGACTGAGCTCCTAGGTCCTACATCAAATATATCACATAAAAGTATTTTAGTGATTGTTACATAAATGACAGAGTAGGGCGTGCATCTGTATATGTAAAAATATCAATGACCATTTTTATAGATAGGTAGGTAGATGATAGATCCATGGAAGGAAGGAAGGATGGACGGACGGATGGATAGAGAGAGAGAGAGAGAGATGGCATGGAAGGATGGCCCCTAAAAGCACGCACGACTGAGTAGAGCCCTCGAAGGTCTTCCTGCATTCCCCGCTGAGGTGGGTACGGCCAGGGTGATGGGAGCCTGGGCCCAGGAAGTGCTGGTGGGAGGGGAGAAAGGCTTGGATTCTCCGCATGTTCCCAGGGAGTGCTGACCAGATGGGCTGCTAAGCGGGGGGTGAGCGTGGAGAAAAAGAGGGTGGTCAGCGCTGACTTGGTCAGCTTTGCCGTGCACCAGGGACCCATTTCCTTTCATCCAGCATCATATGCCTTAGATTCCAAACCCTGCTGAATGCAGCTCTCTCCAGGCGGGGTGAGGTCTCCTGGAGATCAGAACCAAGCAGAGAGGCGGGCGGGCGAGTGAGAGGCAGGGAGGCCGGCTCACGTTTCTAAGAGGAGCTGTCCCAATTCAAGGCGCCCCTTGGGGATGCTGACCGTGACCCTTGGATGCTGCTGGCGTGCAGACGTGGCCCTTTGGACCCCAGTTCTCCGTAGCACCTGCAGGGAGGAGGCGAGGGGGGTTGTCTTTCCTGGGGTCAGATTCTCAGGAACATTGACACCAGGTGCTCCTCGCCCAGCGCCTTGATTGAGATCAAAAGGGGTGTGTGCATCTTGTCATCCAGGCCTGTTTTCCTCTGCCACTTTGAGCGAGATTCTGAGCTGTTCCGGGCACCTTCAGAGGAAGCAGCGCTCTCGCTCTGGCTGCCTTGTGTGGAGCAGCTCAAAGAGAAGTTACTTAAGAAGACTTCTTGCCTATGCACTGCTTCTGGAGAGCATCTCGCCTTCCTGGGCTCTGACCCGTAGCTCGGGTGCATCTCCTTCCCAAGCCCTTTGCGGGGAGTTACAGCGGCCGGCTCAGATGGGAGCACTTAGCTTCGGCAGGTAATTAGCCTTGTTTGCTTGCAGTAGGCTTGGGCTCTGGGGCACAACTGGTTTTTATTTTAAGTCCTTTGCCTTGTACCTCCCAGTCGGAGACAGATGAGATGGTGAGGTATTTAGAAGACCCAATGACGTTCTCCCGGCTTCCAGAATGTTCATGGTATGCTCCTATGTGGCTTACGGCCATTTACTTTAACAATGAATCTGTTTTCCATCTGTGCTATTCACATTTGCCTGGTTGCAAGGAAAAGACACCTCTGGGCCTGCCTGTCTCCCAGGACAGCCCGGCTGGAAGGTGATGTCATTGGCCTAGGAGCTCGGCTCTAGTACATCGAAGTGTGTGCTTCCATGGTGGAATGGAGGGAGGGAGGAAGATCATTCCAGAAAGTCTGCTCCACCAGTGGCCCCTGGGATGGCACTGCAAGGAGTGCTAGGGGTCAAGAAAGGGGCTTGGAAGTTCCCATGACATCAGGGCTAAGATTCCTCTTCCCAGGGAGGTCACAGCTGCTCCCTATGGAAATGTTATAGTGGTCCGGGTCAACAGGGTCCCTATTAATTTTAGAGAAGGGACTTTGCAGAGGACTTGAATAGAGCCCCAGATCTGTCTCGCAGACACTTCCACTCATTGCTCCTAACTCTGGTCTCCACGACACTCGGGTTATGAATAAACTCTCGACCAGAGCTGGCGTTGGAGTTTGTTACCTTTATTTGACCTTGACTTTCCATGACCTTGGGAAGCCTTCTTGTTGCCAGTCACATATCGCTAGGGCCTCCAAAAGATCCGGTTCATACCTCTATCCCCAGTTTGGACAAGGCTGTTCCTGGGTGGTGCGGTAGCCTTGGTTACAAAGGAGAGAAAAGCATCCGTCTGGATGAATGGGGACAGGTGCTTCTTCTGGGTGAGCACAGACCCATGAGTATAAGCTGAGCTGACAGACGACATTTTTGTGCAAAGAAAGGAGGAAAGCAAGAGAGTGTGGCTATCTTTCAGCTCCCGTTCTCCTCACTGGTCAGGGTCTTTTGGACTGTCCCTGAGCTTGTCAGTAATTGGCGCTCACGTTTTGGAAATGAGCAAATGGATGAGCCAGTTCTCAACATCAGTATTTTCCTCGCTGGGCAAGCAGGCAAGCACCGTGGGGATGGACTTGAGAGGATAATCTCATGGACATGTTCACCTGGCAGTCCGTGTTTGTGGAAACTGGAGGCTTTACGTGTGACCTAATTCAGCAAGCCACAAGAACAATAAATCCCAGGAAATGCTGTCATTCGGAGGAAAGGACTAACACCGGTGCCGAGTCTGGATGGAGTCCCTGCCCTGCCACTTCTGACTCTGGCTCCCCACACGCTGCCTCCGAGCGCTGGTTTCCTCGTCTCTAACAGAGGGCAGGGAGGGGGGCGTCCTCTGCCTCAGGGAGCTGTTGTGAGGTGGGAAGAAAGTTATTTCTCTAGCTCAGCTCAGTAAACACCAAGGCTCTGTATGTGCTCGAGGCAGGATTATGTCGTCTAATTCATGCCTGGCCAAGACTCAAACTGTCGAACATTCGCATGGAGGAAAAGCATTTGGGTGCGCGGTGGGCGAAGGGCTCCGTTCCGTTTGCAGGAAACAATCCAGACACCACACGGATCTGTCAGGGCTCCGTGCGGGACACAGAGACGCCGCAGGTGGTGGAAGCAGAAGGTGACCTCGTACGGGAAATCGGGTCTCGTGAGAGCTCCGGGCAAGTGGCGGAAGTGGGGCTAGAGGTTCGCGGAGCGGCCAGCGGGCACGAACAGCAGAGCCTGTTCTGTAGAAATGAGCTGCCAGGCAGCTCTCACCCTTCCTCTACCAGCAAGGAGGCAGGAATTCAGGAGACCGTCACAGAACTATCGACACACGGGAACCGATCTCTTGGCTGGGCATCGGGGCTCAGGAATCTGCTGAATTTGTCTTAACCAGGAGGCCACTGGGCTGTGTCCTGACCAGCAGCATTGTCGCGTGGCAAACCAGCAACCTGACGAGGGCACCGGCTGAAGCTGGGCGGAGGAAGCCGGGAGAGGCCCTCCCTCCGTCTTCCACGGCTCAAGGAAAGCGTCTGGCCGGCAGAACAGCATCTGACGTGCGGCTCTGGATGTGAGGTGGCCTCCCTGTTGCTGTTGACAAAGCACCGCTCCGTTTCTGTGGGTCAGGGGTGCATCCGCGTGGGCTTGGCTTGGTTTCCGGCCGGGCCTAGGTCTCCTCTGCAAGCTCACGCGGGGAAGGACCTGCTCGCAAGCTTCCTTCATTGCTGGTAGAATTCACTCCTCTAGGCCATTGTGCCCGCAAGGGATCCTTGAAAGCTCCTGCCACTACGGATTCTGAGAAACTCAGTTTTCAGCCTGTCAGCCTTGGTGGGACGCGCGGCACTCAGCGGGAAGAAGCAAATGGACAGTAAGTGCCAACTGACCATGAGCAGCCGGCAAGAGGCAATGAAAAACACGCGGGGGACCAAGGAAGATCCTGGATATCATGAAGCAACGGCAGTCCCTGTATGCATGCCTGGTGGCAGGCAGCCCTTCGTAGGCTGTGCGCTTCCCACAAGTGCCACCGAAGAGGGACCATCCATGGGGAGCAAGTTATAAGGGGACAGACTGCCGACGGCGGCGTCCCAGCAACCTGTGGCTGGAAGGAGGCCGGATGGGGGAGTCATGGATGACCCCTTTGGGCCTGGAGTCTCCACTCGTTCGTTACATCGTTCGTTTCTCTGCCCCTGGTGTCCTCATCTGATGAATGGGGTAATGGCGGTCCCCACCTGCCACACGTCATGCTAGCGGAGTGACGTGTGGAGAATTGCTTCTATCCATGAAATGTTTTGTGAATAACCAAGCACTTGGCTCATTGCACCAATCATGTAGGCCGTTTCAGCCTGATGCCCTCTTTCCCAGATGAGGAAGGGGGTCAGATGGCTACGGGACACGGATTTTCAGGGCCAAATGTCCTAGACGAAGTTCGTGGCAAAAGTGGACCTAGAAGCTGGGTCCCTTGGCACCCAACCAAGGAAGGTATTTCCATAAAACAGACTATCCTTTCCCCTGTTTGGAAATTGCTGTTTTAGTCATTCAACGTAGCTTCTTGTTGGCTGGGTCACATGATGAGGGAGACAAGCAGCAGAGTTCCCCAGACGCAGGTGGGGTCGGCCTCCCAGTGCCTGTGGATGTCTCCAGCCTCTTGGTCGGGGACACAGCCACACGTCCCCCTCAGACTGGGTGTGAGTGGCCCTGAGGCTCCGACCACGTGTCCACCAATGTCCTCTTATGAGTCTGCACTAGAGAAAGCCTCCAGTTCTAGTTTCCTGATTTACATGACGTTCATGCTTCAAAGCAGGGTCTGGCTTGGCCTGTCGGCCCTGCTTGTTGGTGTTTATCTGACAGATGAAAGCTGGTGTGACGCCGATGCTTCATTAACTGGGCTGAAAGGGACAATGCCCACGGTTTACGTGCTGTCAGGGGTGACGCGTCCCGCCGGCTGGGGCTCTGCTCGGAGGCTCACGGTCCTGCGGGCTCACTGAGGCCGGCTGGGCACGATGGGCGGCCCACTGCTGGGGAGTCCATGAGCCAGCACCTCGAGGTGCGCGTTAGGCTGGAGAGGAGGGCGTCGATGTGTGGCCTGCTGGGAGGTGGGCTGGGAAGTCCTGGTCTCACACCATGTCTACGTGATGCCAGCGCACAGGTCAGCCGAGACTTCTTACCTGTGTGAACAAGATTTCCCTCAGTGGTCGGCAGGTGTGGAGGGGCTTCATTTCCACTCACAGGACATTTTGCTGGACCCTTTCATGGAGACACCATAGAAGACCTCCCTGGGGAGATGACGTCCCGTTGCAGGTGTCATGACAGCCCTGGACAATGCTCCCTGCCTAAATGGAAATCGTGGGAGGGGCGGGGGGCCAGTGCTAGCTACGCGTTCAGTCCACCCAGACGCCCCCGAGCCTCTGCTCTATCAGCCCAGCAGGAAGCCTGGTCATCCGTATGTTTCCAAACGCCCCAGTTGATTCTAATATGCGGCCGGACTGGAAAGCCCTGATAAACGCAGATTAGCGTGCACTTGGAAAGTTCCCCGTACATACATGATTTTATTCATTTTTCAAGAGATATTCACTTACCGTATTTACTACCACGCCTGAAGTGGTGCCAGAGAAGAATGCCCAGCCCCCGGCCCTGGTGAGGCTTCCAGGCTGTCCGCACGTCGGGAGACGGGGTGGAAGTACCCGCCTTCCTACTCAGCTCCGGGGCCGCCCCTGCCTGGCAGGCACTTAGAGCAAAAGGAGTTGGACGAGTCTAATCCGTCACAGGCAAATTCTGCGTATGTCAGGGGCGAGGGATTTCAGCTTGGAGACTTGCACCGGAGGGTGACAGCCACTCCCCCACCGTCGGGATCCTGTAATGCTGAAGGAGGAGTGGGGGGATTCGGTGTCTGATGCATGGGGTTGTTTGGAGAGACTCCATTGCAAGGTATAACGGGAGGATGGGCCACGATGATAAACCTGGGTGGGCAGCTCTGAAAAGGCGCCTGCACATCCGCTTTTAGACACTCCAGGTGCATTTGGTGCATACCACATTTCCAGGGAACATTTCCAGGGCGTGATGTCGCAATGCTTCTGAGGCATGGTTCGGAGCCTGGGGCTTGAGTGCCTGGAGACTGGCCAGCCCGTTTATGCTTAGAGGGAGCGACTGGCTGTGTGGAGGCTGGTGGCTTGTGGGGAGAGACGTTGGGGATGGGCTGCTCTGGGTTCGGACCCATCTTCTCCTGTTCACGAGGTCTACTTGTGTGAGGCAGACACCCCTTATCTATGAAAATCAGAATAATGGCACCTGCATCTTGGCGTCACTGGGCAGACCAGAGCCAAGCCGGTGAGGAACCAGGCACCGCGGCCGACACACGCAGGTGCTTGGTGACTGGCCGATGTGTGGCGTTTGTATCAGCAATCTGCAACCTCGACGCTGTGTAACAAAACATACGGACCCCTGAGGGCGGGAGGGAACGGATGTGCGTCATGAGTGGGCGGGTGTCGGGCTGTGACGCTGGTCTGAGGGGCTCCGCTGCCTCAACCGGGGGGCTCCTGTCTGCAGGCAGCCATGGCGGGCCTGGGGCAGCTGGCGGGGACAAGGGTCTGACGGCCAGCCTCCACGCTCCCTCGGCGTCTCTCACATTTGGTGTGTAACTTTGTTAAAAGATTTGATTTATTTATTTGTCAGAGAGAGACGGAGAGTGAGCACAGGCAGGCAGAATGGCAGGCAGAGAGAGAGAGGGAGAAGCAGGCTCCCCGCCAATCAAGGAGCCTGATATGGGACTTGATCCCAGGACGCTGGGATCATGACCTGAGCCAAAGGCAGCCGCTTAACCGACTGAGCCACCCAGGCGTCCCTGGTGTGTAACTTTGAATATCTGCTCAAGGTGGTGGCAAGGGTCAAAGAATGAAGGGAAACGCTCGACACTTTTCAAGTTTTCAAGTCTCAGCTGCTAACAGCTCACTGGCCAAAGGGAGTCACCAAGCCCCGAGTGGGTTGGTGAACAGCACGTTGTGGGGTGGAGGGTGGGAGGGACACATGGAGGCCACCAAGCTGGCTGTTAAGGCAACAGCCTTGCCACATATTCTTGGGAAAAAGGACTCCAAATTGGAAGCTATTCTGCCAGTTCCACTCGTCATTTCTCCTCGTCGTCATCTGAGACGCTTTGTACCTAATTTGGGGACAGTGATGCCGAGACATTGAAACAATGAGTGTGGAACTATTGCCCGGATCAGACATCCAGGACCTACGGGGGGACGGGGGCAGTCTGGAGGACAGAGACAGAAATCTACCATCGCACCCAGCGTGTTGCTGTGGTTAACAAACGCAACGATGGGACGTGCCTTTGAAAGGGCGGGAAAGCCTCCTTTTTCTAAGACCTCTCAGAGTGTGTCTGCTGAATGTACATTTCCTTTTGCAGTTTTTGCAACAGTACACATTGAAATAATTGAATGTTTGCTGTTCAGAGATGCCCTTTGTATGAACTAATAAATGGCTTTCAGTCTTGCATTTGGGGGAGAAGTTAAATAAAAATGGTCACGCATGGTTGAGTCTGCCCATGGCCGAGATGTTAATTGCTTCACTTTCCCTCATTTCAAGGTCTGAACAATGGGTCTTCGTGGGCAGCCAGACCCTCCCTTGGAGTGAGGGGCTGAGGAGGGAAGGTGGCTCAGGCACTGACTCTTGGAGGCGGAAGTTAGGAGGAAGGGGATCCGTGGAGGGGCCCCCCTCCCTCTGTCCTCTCTCCTCCTCACTCCCAGGCATCTCTAACCTGCAGGCCACTTTGGGGAGAACAGTGCGTTCGCCTTGGCCCATAAATCAGCCCTACACATCACTTCGGGAATCGTTAGGCTTTATTGTGACGCGTTGCTGCCTTTGAGGGAATAATTGCCTGGTTTGGCCAACTTGGGACCTGCTTCCTTCATCTTAATTTCCTCTCTGGGGATAACCTAATTAGTATTTACTTTCACTTAAAAGAGAGACATTTCTTCTGGTGAAATCAACAGTTCCCTCTGCGTGCCAAGCTTGTTTTATGATATTAAGCATTTAAATAAAAAATTACGAACGTGCCATGAAATGCTGATGGGGTGATTAATTTATTTATATTTTGCATGTTTTAAGGCTGTGGGGATTACTGGTGTGAAGCAGACCCAGTCATCGTCCTTGAATTCAGTGCAGGGGCGTTAGTCTCCCGCGGCGGCTGTGAGTGGCAATGCAAGGACTCCCTCACGGTCGGCCACAGTCTCAGCCACCGGGGATCCTAGGACAGGAAAGAGGGGCACTGGGGGCAGAAGGGGATCTTCAGTGCAACCAGGGAGTGAGGTGAGCTGAAAGGAATCGTCTTCCTGGTTCCTTCCTTCTCCAGCCAGGGAGCCGTCCAGGATAGGCCACACCCTGCCCTCTGCCCAGGTGCACCATCTTTCAAGGTCAGCTGATGTCCTGGCCAGGGTGCAGGGCCCAGGGCCAGAGTCGGGAGTCCTGGGTCCGAGCCCTTACCCTGCTGCTTCTAGCTGAGTGACCTGAGCTTCATGGAAAATCCTTAAGCCTCAGTTTCAGCATCTGTGCAATGGGCAGTTGCCCTGCCTACCTACTGGGGTTGCCTGGAAGGCCCTGATAGGGACCCTGAGAACATGAGGATGTCTGTGGACTTCATGAGCACTCATGTCCATCGATGTTGGCCCACACCCACTTCCCTGCCTGGGGCTCCCTTTGCTGGCCTCCTGCATATGGTGAGTGTTTCAGTTGGAATAAAAAAGCAATCATGTACAATCTTTCCTTTTCTGGCCAAAGCTGAGACTCTAGACAGGTTAATAACTTATCCAAGGTCAACAGCAAAATTTGGGACCCAGCTGGTCAAATGGCAGCGTTGGGGTTCTCATGCAGACTTTGATCCCATACCGTGGTCCACCGAGCCCGGCCGGGCAATGCTGTTTCCCTTACCCCAGGGGCAGGCCAGTTGGTCCGTCAGTTCTTTCCAGCTTTGGAGAGATCACCAAGCCCGCCTACCAGTCACCTGAGAAATGTTCACCTGTATTTTAAAATACAGCTCCTCATGTGTGGTGAGAGGGGCAGGACACCACAGCATTAGAGCGCTCAACAAAACCCGAAAGCAGTCCACTATGTACGTGTCCGGGTGCAGGAGGGCACGGAGAAACACCAGGGTCGGATTTCACTGAGATGTTTCCCGTCTCCTGGTCTCAGACCCAGAGCCCATCACGCAGCCCTCTAGCACCTCTCGGATGCTGTGCCGCCGGCCGACAGAGGCAGCGGGGCTCAAGGAGTGGGTCGGAGATGCGATCCGGGTCCCGGAGGTTGTCCTCGCGTCTGTGACATTGTCTCCGGTTGTTGTGTGAGGACTGCGTTGGCAGCGGATGACCATTTCCTGTGAAGAACGGACCCAGAGACTAGCCCATCCCTGGGGAAGCAGAGGACCTTGTTCATAAACAATCGTTCTGCAAAATTAAAGCAAAACATAAGAAACACATGACCCGATAAATGTGAGACTCTGCGAGTTCTTTTGTTCCAAATAAGGTTTTCAGGCTTTTAAGTTCAAAGCTTGTGTTAAGGGGGGGCGGTGGGAGCAAAAAGTCAGCCATTGTAACAAAAGCACAAAAAGGGGAAATTTAATGAGAAACATGACAGAAAAGCAGGAAGAGCACAAACCTTGAAACGTAGCAGGAAAACATTAAATTGCTTTTAATGAACGGATTACCCTGGAAAAACGTGGCTGGAAGAGCAGAGACTTTCTTAATGATTGTGTTACGAGGAGAAAGCAGGTTAGCTGTCGCCCCTCAACAAAATCCATCCACTCATTCAACGAGATTTGGAAAGAAAGTTTTCCGTGGAGACGGCCCGGGACAGAGACGCCGTGCGTGCGAGCCGGTCTGCGGGAGACTCGAGTGTTCCTCGTTGACCGTGTCCGGTTATGACGTGGCGCGGACGCTCTAACCTCGGTTAAGATTCGGCATCGACAAAAGCCTTTTAAAAGAGGCGGGAAGTCAAGAGGCGGGAACTTGGTTCGCTCCGGCGTCACGTGCGGTCCAGGACAGTCTCCACCTCCGGGACCATCTCAGCTTCCAGTTTCTCTGTGAATGGGGAGGGGCTGAAAGGCCTGGCGTGGGTGTTGGCCTCCCTCTGCCTGGGGATCCCCGTCCTGTTCTCTTTCTGGACCAGGCAGCGTTCCGTTCGCCCGGTTCTTGAGGCGGATCCATGCTCGTTGGCCTTGTCCGTCGAGACCCGCGCGTCAGTTGGCGGCTCCTGTAGCGATGCTGGCAACAAACCGCCCCAGTCCAGAGGCTCAGAGAAGGAGGCCCTTCTTCCTCTCTGGAGTCAACAGGCGAGAAGCAGGGCTCCTGGGCGGGGCGAGGCTGGCCTCGTTGGTGGCCGCTGGCACCAGGTTCCAGGCTGCGGCTCTGTTCTGCTTTCTGCCATCCTTGAGCTGTGGGCATCAGGGCACCAGGCCATGGGGAAGAGCCGGAGGCCTCCCAGGCCTGGATGTCATGTTGCCTCTGCTTTTGTCCCTTCAGCCCAAACAAGCCAGGTGCCCAAGCCCTACTTCAGTGGGACCAGGCACAGTGCTGGCACAGTGCTGGTCCCGAGGGAAGGGGGGAATGTGTGCAGAACTGCAACCTGCCTTTGCTGTCTCCTGGCCCCGCGGTGACTCCAGTGGCTCCGAACCCCTCAGGAGGCAAAGGAGCCTGGACCGGACAGAACGGGATTTAAGCTCTGTGTCCGCCGCAGCCTCTGTCCCTTTATGTCCAGAGCCGTGGGGTGCTTGGGAGCACGGCCCGGGGAGCCGCCCAGACGGGGGCCGGAAATGTTCATTCCTCTTCGCACACGTGCATCACTTGTTCAGACAAAATCAACAGGAAGAGCCCCTCTAGAAGACACCTGGACCAACGCTCCTTCCCAGTTTTGTCGGCAAGTTTCCCTGCGAGAAGGAAGGGCCAGGTTGAAAGCGGCCTTCAGGTGTCCTTGGGCCTGGCGATGCGTCTTCATGCAAAATCCCATTTCGCTCTGACCAGCACAGGCCGAGAAGTGGCCGTTCTCACGTGGTGTTACTGGTGCCGGAATGGAGGCCCCAAGAGACTCCGCACCTTGACAGAGTTTACAAGGTTAGAAGGCATCGCTGGGAGAGGATTCCGGCCTTTCCAGGCAGGTCTTGGGGGCTCAGGCCCGTATGTGTGAGGCACCGGACCCCCATGGCCAGTGGCAAGGTCGTGAGGGGCCTCACTTGGAGAAACCCAAGCTGGTATCTTGCTGGTCAACCACTTTGTCAACTCAGCAGCCTGGTCACGGCCACAGGTGTCCCACGAGAGCTGAAGCAAAAGAAAGGATGTGATTGCTCAGTGTCCGCCTGCTCCTGGTAGCGGCTCGCCCATGGCTCGCCCGTGGCTCACCCGTGGCTTACCCGTGGCTCACCCGTGGCTCGCCTGTGGTCCCAGAGTCTTCAGGAGGAAATCGTGTCCTATAAGTTGCAGGTACAGAGCCCCCTTCATAGGGTGCCTGCTCTGGTTCAGCATCCCTTGGCCATGGCGTCACACCCAGAATGGCCAGATGTCAACAGGCCTTGCCCTTCAAGCCACAGAATGTCACTGTGTTCTCTTCGCGAGGCTCCCTTGGAGGCAGGCTCGCGTCCCGGAGCCGAGTCGCTAAGGACCGCACAATTTCAAAGGGATATTGGGAAAGTAGATTAGTCAGTCTGTCTGCGCTTCCATCGCAAGGTCCTGCAGGTGGCATGGCATGGGGTTATAACCAACAGACATTTATTTCTCACACTCTGAGGGCTGGAGTCCAAGATTAGGGTCTCTCTCCAGCAGACACTTCCGAATGCTTCCTGGGCTTCCAGGCTCTGGCGGACGTATGTGACCCCATCGGGGACGGTTCCATGGTCTGCGGTCCAGCATTTGCTGACTGGCTCATCTTGGCCAAGGCCCATCATGGAGCCCAGCGTGTGGCCCGTCACTGCCACCACAGGGGACAGGCTGGTTTCCCAGGGAAGTGAGGGCAGCGTGGGTGGAGGGCCGCGCCCATCGACGCCAGCCGGAAGCGAGGGGGCGAAGTCATGGTGAATAGGCTCAGAGCAGGTGGGCTCTCATTGCCCTTCCAATGTCACAGTGACCTCAGCGGCCACATTCATGAAGACGTGACTGTGGTTCGGGGACGGGGACAGGTGTGCGAGCCGTTTGACACAGACCCCTCTGTTCCCGCTGCCGTGTTTCCAGAGGAGCCCAGGGAATCCCAGAGAGATTGAGGACTTTGCCCCAGGTCACACAGCAAAGAGAGCAGGAGAACCAGGACCTGACCCCAGGTCTTTCTGATGCTCTTAACCACTGTCCTATGCTGTGGGATGCCGGGGCGGGGTGAGACAGAGAGGAATAGGCTGACCCGTGGCTCTCTGTGGTGGTCAGAAGGACGGCTCCCCACGGATGCCCACGTCCCAGTCAGTGCCAGACCTATGAGTGTGCCCCCTGACACAGTGAAGGGGAAGGCTGCTGGTCTGCTGACCTTGAGAGGGAGAGGGGGTCCTGGATTTTCCGGGTGGGCCCGATGGCATCCTGAGCGCCCCTAGAAGGGAGGAGGGAGGCAGGAGGGTCAGCTGAGAGGAAGTCAGGGAGACGTGTCCATGGAAAAAGCACCATGAGACCAACCAATGCAGGGGCTCTGATGGGGAAGACAGCCTCTGAACTGAGAAGGGAGCAGACCCTCCCCCAGGCCAGAGCCTCCGGAAGGACGGTCCTGCCCGCACCTGACTTCTGCCCGAGGACCGTGTCAGACCCTGACCCCCGGCACTGTGGAATAACGAACCTGGTGGCTGGAGCCTCCTGCTTGGCTGATTTGTGACGGCAGCCACAGGGGACAGATCTGGTCCCGGACCCTGTCCCTGGCGGGCTCACGTCCTGCAGGCAAGGGAGACAGGTGTAGCACCGCTGGGCTTGGGAAGGCTGGGGCGATCACACAACCTTCCCTCCAGGCGCCCGCCCAGCAGCAGGGCACGCTCAGACGCAGACCTGCTGTATCTCTCTGAGCCTGCAGGCCCCCTTCCCTGCGGGGCCCCTGCCGTGTCTTCAGGTCCTGCTTCCGCCCAGCAGCCCGTGGTCACAGAGGGGCTACGTGTCATGTGTGTCATGCCCCCGCCCCCCAAGACTGTGAAAACACAGGTTCTGAGCCTGCCGTCCTGGAGCGTGGCCTGGGAATCTGCATTTCGAGCTGTGAGTCGCCCTTGAGAGCCGGGTTATCAGAACCTCTCTTCGTGGCTTGAGTGCATTCCTACTCTGTGCTGTGGTCACTCGGAAGCCCCATCCTCTCTAGTTAACCTCGGCAGCGGGCATTGACGGAACACGTACTGTGTGCAAGGTGCTGTGCTGGGCTCTTCATGTGCAAGGTGATCTCACGGAGTCCAGTCACCACGACAGTCACGGAATGGCTCTGTCCCATCTTCCAGATGAACAAACTGAGACTGGATGGTCCTGCCCAGATGCAAGGACCGTGGGCCGCACTCTAGACTGTTCCGTATCCACAGCCCTGTCAGTGGAACACGCCCCCCAAGTCCTTCCCCACCCCCACCCCCTGTGGCCCTCCCACAGCTCTGTGCATACAGCAGGTGCCCAGTAAATGTTTACTGAAGGGATAAATCCTAGTGAGGTTTCAGTGGATTTCCCCATTTTGGTAGGGCCCCATGGAGACATGACCCAGGATACACAGCTGGACAACAATGATGTGGGAAAATCTGGTCCTTCCTCCAGGGCCTGGAAAAGCCCGTCCTGCACACAGACAGCCGGCTCCAAGAGCCTTCCTTCTGTCCTCAGGGTGAGCAGGCTCGGGACGTCCTGTCCAGAAACCGGAGTCCAACAGCGTCGCAGGTGAGCTCTCCCTCCGTGCGTCGGATTCCCGGAGGAAAGGCAGACAGTGGCTCCTGGTTCCTCTTCCGTACCCTGAGGTCCCCACAGCAGAAGCGGAGGTGTGCAGCCTAAGCTGCTGTGATTTCGCATGGAAACAGCCCCCTCCAAGAGGAGATACGCTCAGCTACACTGGGAAAGTCATTCTGTCCATCGTCTGATCGACTGTAATTAATTGAGGACAAAAAACGGGCCCTGAGAAAGCAGAAACACAAGGGACACGGAGATAGATTGTTAAACCGGGCGCCGCGGGAGGCCACGGAGGCCTCCTAGTTCCCTTTTCTAAGGGCCTCGGTTAGTGAGCAATGACCCATCATAACATCAGCGTTTTTGACTCACTGGCTTGTCGACCCTGGCTGGTTTCATGTCGATGGGCTGACGTGGGACGGCGGATATTCATCTCTGAATGCCTAGGACTCTGACGGCAGATCAATGGGTGTCAACATACCCACCTCCTTTGGGACGCCACACTCGGGCGCCAGTAGCGGAGCTGCGGGAGCTGGTCCGGCCGCGCCCAGCGCCCTCCTGCCGCGAGAGCCGGTCTGGCCGCGCCCAGGGCCCTCCTGCCGCAAACACAGTCCTCACGGACCAAACAAGTTCTGTGTTTAATATTCATGCGTCAGCCACACTCCCAGAGCACCGCATTGCTATGTGCAAAATGAGCCCTTCGCCGGATCCAAGGGCTGTGCTGCTCCGGACCCAGCACTGGACCGGAAAGGACTATCTTGGTGCATATAGGACGGCAGGCGTGAGGGACCCTGCGCGTCTGGAGCCGCAGCCCGGGATGGACAGCAGGGCCGGGCTGCCTGGATGATACGCCCGGGGGCTGGACGGCAGCTCCTGGTTGTGGTCCCGACCCTGCCCTCTCCTGTGGCGGCGGCCGCTCTACAGAGCTAACCCGAGATGCAGGAAGGCCGCTGTCCATGTGAGGACACCGTGGGGACACGGGAGAGGCACGGCCCTGCTGTTCCACTCACACCTGCTTGGTCTGCTTGGAGCATCTCCATCGTGATGAGAGATGGGGTCGAGGGGGTGCCCTGGGATCTCTCCTCCCTCTACCGCCGTCCTCTTCTGGAATAGAGTTAATAGAGCTCCTCAGAGAGGGGATGCCACAGCTCCAGGGAACAAGCCGGTGACCCGGACACCGTGACCTGTTAGGTGATTAGGTGACCTCACTTGAGCCAGCCGCACAGAGATGCCAAGTTGCTCGGAGCCCAGAACGAGTTGCGCTTGCTTTTGTGTTTTGCTTGTTTTCATAGGTGGATTTACCTGGGGCGAGTGAGCCACCAGGTGTGCCCGAGGAGGAAGCCCAAGGGGGGAAAGCAGGGCCTCCTGGCATCTCCGAGCCTGAGACCAGCTGCCCGGAGCTGAGCTGGCACGTAGTCCCTCAGAACCACCCCACCTGCTCTCTCATTTTTAATGTGAGCCAGCTGGTGTGAGTCTTCTTGTCACCGGCAATGGGATCGTTCCCAATGCCACCAAGTCTACCAAGTTCAGAGCCCAGCTGGAGAGACTTAGAGGCTGTGCCGGTCCAGAGATCTGGATTTTCACGTGTGATGAGCGAGAGTCGGTCAACCCTGATGTTTCAGACGAGGTCTGTCGGGTTTGGGCCCCGTGGAGCCTGGTGTTGGGCTGCGTGCATGGGCAGCCTAAGGAGCTGGACCCTCATGGTCCCAGGGGGCGTCTGCGACCCATGGTCTTAGGGGTCTCACTGGATCCGTGAAACACGTCACTGCTTTCTGGGCTGCAGGATCTGGGGTCTGGGGTAGAAATTTTGTCCAACTAGTACTGTCATTCCTTAGGAATACCCCTCTGTGCTTCCTGCCATTTTCTGAGACATTCATGCCATGAGGCATGATGTCCTGCGTCACAGTGATGCCGTCACCGTTGCCATCATCGCTCCTCACTCTTTGGGGGCCGTTGGTCAACCCAGCGGCACATTATGAGGTCGGAGTGCTGACTCTGCTCAGAAAGCTCTCAGGTCCTTGCAGGGTGTGACAGAAGCCCTCTCCCAGGGCTGGGGTGGGGGGGGGTGGTGTGCCAGCAATGAAGGGAGCTGTACCCAGGGCCCCAGGAGCCTGGATGCCAAACATTCAGGACCAGGGCAGGCGTGACGAGCAGCAGACTCGGAGTGGCAGGTTGTCCTCCCCTGCCATGTGTGAGCGGCCGCAGGCTTGCTGGGCTCTGAAAGACCCAGTCTGCATGGGCCCGAGACACGCGAGATCTGGGGGTGACCAGGAGGGCTCCCGATGTCCGAGTTGTGCCAGGTGTCCGGGACCACTGCACGGCCAGGCTGCGTGCAGAGAACCTGACAAAGCACCTTCTGTGCCTGGCGTCCTGCTTCTGGGGGAAGGTGGGTCCAGACATCCTGCCCGCCTGTGGCGCTCACCGTCTCTCCACCGCCTGCAGACGGGACGGTGGGCTCCCACCCAGCCTGAGTACCTGAACACGAGGAAGGACTTTTACTGCTCACGGTCACCGGGAGCCTCGGGCAGAGTCTTTGCAGCCTGGCCTTGTCCTTGTGAACGCCAGACAGTGGCTCTGAGGCTGTATGTCCCCAAGGGCCCCAGTCCCGGCCCCGAGCACCAGATCAACCATGTGGTGCATGACGGGGTCCCTTACAAACATGTCTGCTTTCTGAAAACTAGGACGTGGGGGGCTGCCCTCTTGGGAGATTTCAACTTGCACGCTTGTCTTCAGTTATTAGGAACGTGTACCCTTTATATATCTTACTTGCCGAGAACTGCCTGGTCACCTAATCGAGACTGATTTCCAAAACCGTAGTTGGAAAAATTAGAGAGATTATTTCTGGGGGAAATAATACAAATTCCAGTGTGTGAGCATTTAATTTTAAAGAAATCCTTCTTTCCCATATGACTGCCTCGAACGTGCACCCCACAGTGTATCCGGATTTCTGACAATGCCCCCACCAGTTCAGTTTCCTCCGGCGATGCATGCGGACAGCGAGCTGGCGCGCGCCATGAATCACGTGGGGTCTGCCAGGCTGTGCAGGGCTGTGGGCAGACGCGGCCTTCACCCGATGCAGATGGTAGCGTGGTGCTGGGGTGTGACCGTGCGTGCGTGCCGAAGTGTGCCTTCGTGTGTGTGTGTGCACATGCATGTGTATGTGCGTACCTTCATGTGTGTGCAGACGTGTGTGCCTTCATGTTACATGTGCTCAAGCCTCCTCCCTGTCCCCTCCCTGCCCTTGCTCTGCCCCCTCCTTGCTCCCTACCTGCCCCTTTCCTGCCTCTTCCCTGTCCCTCCCTGACCCATCCCTGCCCCCTCCCTGCCCCTTTCCTGCCCCTCCCTGCCTCCTACCTGCCCCCTGCCTGCACCACGGAGAGCCCTAACCCAGGCTGGCTGGTAGTCATGCTCCTGACCTCTGCTCAGGCCCAGACCCCTTTCCCACCTGCACTCCTGCCCTGAGCCCCTGTCACCACCACTCTTCCACCCAAGCTTGGGCACAGGCCCTTCACGTCCATTCCTGAAACTTCAGAAGGACTCCCGGGTCCATGCGGTCAGCCTGGGAGCCTGTAGCCCCAGCACGGCCCACAGACCCAGCCTGCTGCACCCCTGCCGCTGCTCTCCCTGGGCCTCGAGGCCAGCCCAGGGTGCTTCCACCCGCCTCTCCCCTCCAGCCTCCTCTGCCCATCAAGACCTTCCTCCCACCTTCGCTTTCTCTTGGGTTCCAGGACACACATGGTCCCTGTCAGTAGCCAAGAGGCCCTGACGCTGGGCAGCCTGTCAGGGACAGCAGGACGCCCCTGTCTCAGCCTCTCCGCTGAGAGCGTCCTGGGCCGTTTCCTTTCATAGTTAAAAGGTCCATTTACCACATTTCCTAAATTAAAAATAGCTACAGTACAGATTAATTCATCCACTTTTGAAAATGAATAAGCAGATGCAATCAGTTTTATTATTTTTTTTAAATTGCATTTTTCCCCATCGTGCAGGGAATAAGCTTTCCTCAAGCCAAAGTGTTTTGGCAAAAGCCTGCAAAGGTTGAAATGAAAGAAAAACCACAAAACTTCTCCCATGGCAACCTTTCCACAATGGCCTCTCAGGGCAGGTCTTCCTGTTGCTATGACAACCTCAGTCCCAAAGCCATGACTAGCGGCGGGTGCATCATCAGGAGGGCGAGGCTGCCCGTGAAATCTTCCCCCCACACTTGGGGATGTTCACCTGCCCGTGCGCGGCGTCATCGTGATCCTCTCCTCTCCTGGGTGCTCCTGCGTGTCCCGTTCCCAGCACCGAACACGGCAATGCAGAAATTCCCAGGGGTCTTTCCGGCTGCACTAGAGTTTGTCATTAAGATCGGCCTGTGTCGTCTCCGGCACCCAACGACCAGTCAGATGATTGGGACATTTGCGGAAGTTCCCCACGAGTATTTGGCAAACCTGAGGCTCGACTCTGGAACCGAGAGGCTTCGGATCTCCAGCAGGGACCACAAATCCAGGCGGGGTCATGAGGGTGTTTGAGGATGGCAAGAGGGTCGAGTTTCTGCAGGCCATTTGAACAGATGTGTCAGCAGAGGTCTACGGGCGGTGAGAGCATAGGACAAGACTCTCGGCGTCGTGAGCCAGGAGGGGAAAGCAAATCAAAGCCGTGATAGGACATCATTAAAAGCATCTGTTAGAATGGACAAAATGAAAACTACTGACGATAGCAAGAATTGGCAAGGATGCGAAGCACCAGGAACGCTCCTCTCTTGCTGGCGGGAGCGCAGGATGGGGCATCCACTCTGGAAAGCAGTTTGGTGGTTTCATAGAAAAGTGACCCAGATGATGACGAGATCGTCTAGGACTCCTACTTCTTGGAATTGCTGTGGACAAATAACACTCGCGCAAAACCTGCACATGGAGGTTTATAGCACTAGTCTTCATGGTCGCTCCACAGCAGAAACCTAGGAGCAGCCCAGATATCCTTCAGCGAGCACCGGCCGGATGAACCCACGGTGTCCGTCCACACAAGGCAGCGCTTCTCAGCGGTAGGAAGGCCTGAGCTCCCGATGCACACATCCCAGCATGCGTGAATGTCAGCTGTGTTATGGTGAGTGAAGGAACCAGACACAAGGCTCCCTGTGTACAATACCACTTACACGGCCTTCTTAGTAAGGCAGAACCGTATAGGCAGGAAATGCCAATCAGTGGTTGCCATAGATCGAGGCCCGTGGGCGTGGAGAGGGCTGGGACTGCCTTGTGATCAGACTGGGGGATGGCTGTCGAAGCCACACATGTGGAGAAGCCATTGAATTGTACTTCTAAAAATGTGAATTTTCCTGTATGTAAATTAAAAAAAGTAAACAGGACAATGGGGAAAGAACTATTTCTTGTGGTTTGTTAGATGTCCAACC
This sequence comes from Mellivora capensis, assembly GCA_004024625.1. NCBI lineage: Eukaryota > Metazoa > Chordata > Mammalia > Carnivora > Mustelidae > Mellivora > Mellivora capensis. The sequence continues at coordinate 4,058 of PISX010024918.1, read as the reverse complement.
TCTTGCGTTTAAGCAGAGTGACCAGTACAGACTTCCATGCCCAGTACGAGCCTCCCTGTGTGTCCTTGGAACCATCCCACCAGGCTGTCTAGTGGACCCTGGGACCGTTCAGATGCGGACGCCTAGTAAGGGGTTACCCCTCACAATGGAAGCAGAGGTCCCGGTGGACACATGTGCTTGCCAGCGGGTAGATGTGCGGCTCTACAACGAACCTTCCCGCACGGAGGCTCTCGGGAGGAGGAAAACAGGCTGAGACAGGCCCAGAGCGGTGTGTGCGGGCTCCTTTGGGTTAGAAGCCAGGGTTGCAAAATCCACCTGTAAGATAAAAAACAGTAAAATTACGTAGTAATTGACCAGAGCCAGGCCATTTAGAATATCTAATGAACCAGACTGTGTTTTTCTCTTTGTTTTCTGCTGCCCTTTATTGGGAGACTGGAAAGTGCTAAGAGTTTTACAAATCAGTGAGGATTTCAGCCCTAAGTCACAGAAAGACCTCATAACCTGAAACGAGAGGGAACATTCTGGAGATTTCAGGGATCAATGGTGTACTTTTGGACAAGACTCTCTTGCATCTTTCTTCTCCGCCATCCTGTCAGCTTTAGTTCCCAGATCTGACATCTCATTCTTTGACGTCACCCCAGGGCGGAAAGAGGGAACAGTGTTGTGCCTCCTTTTAAGAGGTAGGAAACCGTCTCTAGGAGGCCCTCCACTGACTGCCCTTCACGCCTCAATCCTGATCGGTGTGGTCGCATGCTGATTGTTTTAGGAACACCTACACGGATCACTGCCAAGAGGACCGGCTCAACTGATCCAGATTTACTGCCCTCCTGGGGCTGGAGAGTGGCCCCCGCTCTTCTAAGTCATGTGGTCACTTGATGCATGAACAAAATGGGTAGAGGAAGAGAAGGGGACATGCTTGCGTCCACATGACTGGCCAACTTCTTTGAGGGTCTTTACAAAGTAAACTTCATAGACTCTTTTTGGTCCTTAACTGGATAGATTTTCATAGAGCTTCGGATTAAAATGGGGAAGGGACTGTTGACTTCATTTCGGATGAGAAGTGCCTGACAGCCATAGTCTCGAGGGGAAGGCGTTTGCAGGGAGGTGGGCACCGGCGACAAGGGGTAGGGAGGCGGGCCAGCCCGGAGAGCCACCTGTCAGCAGAAATAAAGATCACAGAATGATCTTGAACCAACGCAGAGAGGTTCAGCTACGCTCGTTCTGTGGCTGTTCCTGAGACAGATGGGGGCTTCTATATTTAGAAATGCACTCAACAATGGGGATTTTCATAGCGACCAGAAAAATGTTTGCCGATTACTTTTCAGTTAACTCTAGTCATTCATTCATTTACTTAACTGGAACATCTTGCCCAAGCCCAGCAGTTAATTGAGACTCTCCGTTGTGGTTCTTGCAAAGCGAGTGAAGAAAACGAGAGAGGGGGAGACCACACAGCCCGAGGGACTCAGGGTGAACGGATGCCAGGGCGGTGGGGGCCGTGCCGGCAGGGACAGGCACTCGAAGGCACCGACTCATCCTTTCAACAAGTGGTTTTGACTTTCTCCTTTGCTGAAGGCTGTGTGCTGGGTCCTTCTGGGAGATAGAAAGCTGAGGAACCAGCCCCTGGGTAACAATGTAATCAAGCAGGAGGGTAATGCGAGCCCACAGGGCATTTTAGTCTTCGGTATTTGTGACAGGTGGCTGAAATCCTGAGAAACTGTGGCCCGCGGGTTCAAAGAACCGAGAGAGCATCCCAGCTGGGCGGGGGGTCTGGGGGCACAGTCCCTCTGACTAAGGCCCCGGGGCTGGACGTTTCCCGGATGGAGGGAATGGAGAATCAGACTGACTACAGGAGGGAGTACGCCAACCGTGGGTGACCTTTTGTAACTCAGGCTGTGTTGGATCACGAAATAGGCCATTCACAAATTTGCTTGCCGGCCGGCTACAGGGCTGCTCATGGGCGCATCCGCCCCCCACGGCACGCGCACGTCTCGCTCACCTGGGCTCGCCACGCCGCAGGGAATGCAGGTGTCGTCTCGGACTGCGGTAAGGTTGTGCGTGGGCTTTGCCTTCAAAACGAGGGAAGCTCTCTGAGGGGCAGCCTGAGGCCGGAGGGTGTCCCCCAGAAGAAGCACCTTCAGCTTTTCTGGGAAATTCTTGAGCTGTTAGGGCATCCCACACTGAAATATCACTTGGCCCCACACCGGGCTGGGAACGAGCCCGTCCAGACCGCCCCCCCCCCCCCCCCCCCCCCCCCCCCCCCCCCCCCCGAAGCAGCTGGCAGGGGAAGCTTCCTCACCGCATCCTGTCTTACCGGCTCCTGCTTGCTCTTGACTAGCGGGCACATAAAACCCTCCCATTCTTGAGTTTCACTTCAGATTTAATTAAAAACACCAAGGTCATTCACTGACTATTCCAGCTAGTTCTGAGGTCTGTTCAATTTTTATGGAATCCCATTAAAGTTCACTGCGGATATGTTAAAAATGTTAACTGTGCTACAGAAAGTTTTCAACCACCTCATACGACTTTTGCCTGTGGGTCAAGGGCATCGGGACCTTCCCGTGTGGCTCAGACTGAAACAGGAGCGGAGAGAGTCTGGTGGTGGGATCCTACCCACTTCCAGGAGGTTGGCGATTCCCGGGAGACCCCAGATCCCGGGCCCCCGCTGCCCTGGCTCCACATTCAACCTGTGCACCCTACGGACAGGCAGGCAGGATCTCGGGCGCTAGGGCCACCTGTGCTGCTCCATACACCTGCTCACAGGTGACCACAGGACCCTTGAAGTCTGGCTCGTCTGGGTGCAGAGGTGCTCTGGGTGTAAAGCCTACTCCAGAATTGGAAGACTTCCTGCACGTGAACTAGCTCATTAGTATTTCTGTCTTGATTATATGCTGAAGGGATAACCTTTCGGATATACTAGGTTAGATGCAATACATAATTAACATTGATGTTGTCTGTTCCTTTTTACTGGTTTCCTGTGGCCGGAAGAAAATTAATCTCATTGCATTGCAGCTGTGGGGGAGAACGGGCAGGAGAAGGGGTCGGCTCCGACTGGCACACGGTTCAGTCAGCGTCACTAATCCCATCACCATCCAGGTGAGACCCGGAGCCCGAGCTCTAGGAGTCTGACCCCAGCCCAATCTCTTGATTTTTAGGAGGAAGATATCTGAGACGGCCTCGCTGATGAGAACCTCGTTTATTTGCATCTCCTTGCCTTCCCCGCGAACTCCCAGCTCCCCTGCGACGGGTCCCGTGCTGCTCACTCCCTCCGAGGGCTGTGCCTCCTGGGCAGACGGCAAGAGCCGCTTGTGAGTGTCCCGCACCGGCCTCCGCCACTTCTTCCCTTTTTTGTCTTTTTCAAGATGGCGAGCGAGGGCTGCCACAGCAGCGCCCCCAGGTCTTTCGGGGTTCATGTCTTCCAGGCCCTCTCAAGCCCTCTTCAGTCTCTGCTCTGCTTCTGAGAGCAGGCCCGGGGCAGCCGTGCTCAGAGCTCTGGGCCCCCGCTCCCTCCGAGGAGTACCCACCGGGCCAGCAGCGCCACGCAGGGCCTCCCACGCGCGCTCCCCGCGGGCCACTCCTCTAGGGCCGGAGAGCGGTGACCCCTCCCAGGTGGAGGAGGGGCCGGCACCAAGGGAAGCAGAGACAGTCAGGTGAGGGACAGATGACCGAGCTGTGGTTTGGGGACTCAGGTCCCCACCCGGTGTCTGGCTCCCTGGGCCCTGTGCTAGCCGTGGGCAGCGAGGACGGCTGTGTAACTCACGGTCCCATGTGGCCCTTGGCTAGTCCAGCAACCCTACCCCCCACCCCACCCTCCAGCTGCCACCGGGGTCTTGTGTCCAACACACTCTGGGGGTTCCTAGTTCCTTCTTCTGCGGAGTCAAGGCTCGCCATTAATTGTCTTGCGGCCGAAGCTGCTGTGTCTGGAGAAACCTGTCCCCCGGGACCCTGAGCAGTGACCCACCTGTCCCCTGGGACCCTGAGCAGTGACCCACCTGTCCCCTGGGACCCTGAGCAGTGACCCACCTGTCCCCGGGACCCTGAGCAGTGACCCACCTGTCCCC
>PISX010024917.1:0-27009 GCA_004024625.1 Mellivora capensis | reverse complement strand
ATGACATTATTTCAGAATCGAAAAGAAATGGGAAATTAGTAAATATGGCCCTTTGTCAAAAACACTGACACATTTTGGCACCCAGGTTTGACCCATGCCATCTCTGTTTTTCCTAAAGAATGGATCAGTAGCCTTCCTGGTGGGTGTATTTGTCCCCCCGATGGGCTAACGCTAACCCCAACTCATTAGGAGCAGAGACCTCCTTGTTGGTTCTCTGGTTTGTAAGGCATTTGTTGGTGAATAGAGGGTTTTATCTTTACTTTTACTCAGAATGGTATAAGCCAAGCCTAACAGTTTCAACCTTGCTAAGACTTTTTTCCCAACTTGATGTTTTTATAACAATAAACTCTAAGAAATTACCTTTTGGGGGTGCCTGGGTGGCTCAGTTTGTTTAAGCCACTGCCTTCCGCTCAGGTCATGATCCTGGGATTGAGTCCCACATTGGGCTCCCGGCTCAGCAGGAAGCCTGCTTCTCCCTCTCTGCCTGCTGCTCCTTCTGCTTGTGCTCTCTCTCTCTCCCCCCGTCTCTCTCTCTCTCTGTCAAATAAATAAATAAATAAATAACCTTCGGGGTGTGGTTTAAGTGGTATCAAGGAGGTCACCCTGACTGTTTATCTCTAACACTTTGCTTATCAGCAGTGAAGAGGAGTTTTGTAAGTTGAGTTGTATTTCTCTTTTTTTCCCTTTAAAATATGCTTAAAAATGGTGATAAAATACACATAAAAAGACTTAGTGATTTTTAAGTGTTCAGCTCACTGGCATTAAGTACATGCAGAATGTGTTACCATCTTCACCAATTACCCATAAGAATTCTTTTTATCTTGAAAACCGGAAACTCTGTACCTATCAGATGATAACTCCCTACTTCCCTCTCCTCCGGGCCCTGGCAGCCATCATTCTATTTTTTTTTGTCTCTATGAATTTGACTATTCTGGGTCCTGCATACAAATGGAATCCTACCGTATTTGCCCTTTTGTGACTGGTGCATTTCACGTAGCAAGTTGTCCTCGAGCTTCCTTCGTGTTGTGGCCTGTGTCCACTTTCTTTTCAAGGCTGAACAATATTGCACTGTATATATATGCCACGTTCTGTCACGCCTTCACCTGTTGATGGACATGCGGGTTGTGTTTACCTTTTGGCTGTCGGGACTAACGCTGACGTGAACACAGATGCACACGGATGTGTCTTCAGTCCCTGTTTGCAGTTCTTTTGGGTCTACATCTAGAACCGGAACTGGGTCTGCTGGATCATATGATCCCACTATATAAGATATCGTATAGATATGTGTACTATGTAATTCCATTTTAGTTGTTTTAGGAACTACTATACTGTTTCCTAAAGCACCTGCTCCATGGTACTTTCCCATCAGCAGTGCACAAGAGCTTGAGTTTCTCCACATCCTTCTATACCACTTGTTACTTCGTGCAGTTTTGTTTCATCTGCTAGCAGTCATCCTGCTGGGTGTGAGGTGTGAGCTCCATGGTGACTTGAGCTGTAGTTCCTTTAAAATTCCCTTGAGAAAGACAAACCAAAATGTTATCAGATGCAAACACTCTACAGTGAATGAGTTTGTAAGATTTTCTCTTTTTTCCCTGAAATAACAGCTCCCCGTAGAACGAGACAGTTGACGAGTGTGTCTGAATGGAAAATACTTGTATGCAGTAAAAACGGCTCTGAGCTTAGCGTCAAAAGGCCTGTCTCCAACACATTACAGGGAGGCCTTCGATAAGTTAAAGTAACCCACAAAAGCTTCAATTTTCTTTTCTGAAAAATGTGCACCATACCCTGCAGCAGTGGTTCTCAAACTTGAGCACACATCTGATCACTTGGAGGGTTTGATAAGGTGGAGATTACTGCCCCTGCCCTCAAAGTTCTAGGTTCAGTGGATCTTGGGCATGTCCCAAGAATTTGCATTTCTGCAGGTGATGCTGATGTTGCTAGACCAAGGGCCACATTTTGAAAATTACTGCTCTGATCCCAGGGTCCTGGGATCGAGCCCCGCATCAGGCTCTCTGCTCAGCAGGGAGCCTGCTTCCTCCTCTCTCTTTGCCTGCCTCTCTGCCTACTTGTGATCTCCGTCTGCCAAATAAATAAATAAAATCTTAAAAAAAAAGAAAATTACTGCTCTAAGGACTTGTTTTAGGATTGAGATAATGTAAGCAAAATAAGTTTCTACTATTGTTAGACACTGTGAAATGCCAGAGATAAATTTAATCATGTGAGGGTAGAATGGTCTCCTAAAACATGCACTGGAATCTAATAGAGGGGTACTTTCCAGGAGTGCACTAAAATCTTTGAGACTTGAGCATTTCAGAGAAGAGATATCACAAAGAAGGAGATGGACTTCAGGAGTGAAGCTGGAAAGGTGTCAAAAATTTTTTTTTAACCTAATGTACAAACTTGCCCACGGCCAGTTCTAGCTTCGTTTTGAGGCTTTTTTAGCTTCCTTGGCTGCAGGGAAGAAAAACTCTCTGAATGGACATAATATCTGCTTAAAAAAATGACAGATTTCCTTTTTTTTCTCATGCAACAGGAAACCTAGAGGTAGGAAGTTATTGATTCTGTGGCTCAATACTAAAATAGATTTTAGTACTGAGATCTGCAGTTTTCTTGCCCTTTTCTGTCATGTGCACAACATAGCTGCTACAGGTCCAGCCATTACATCTGCTTTCTACCACTGGGGAAATGGAAATACTGGGGAAATGAAAAAAGACAAGGAGGAAAGGTCAATCTATGTTAGAAAAGCAAACTTTCCCAGAAAATTTCAGCAGGTTTCTGTTTTTACCTCAATGTACAGAGCTTTCCCTTAGTCATTCATAGCTTCAAGCATGGCTGGGAAATGTTTCCGTTGGGTATATTGCTACCCCCAAATTAATTAGGATTTTGTTAGTAAGGTGGAATGTGTCTGGTCCAGCTTCTAAATTTGTTCTGCCTCTAGTGATTTCAGGGGAAGGTGGTAAGGCCACCATGGGTAAAACTGTTAGTCTGCGTTCTTTTATTCTTCTTATGTAACTCAGTTGTTCTTTTTTGTGGTTTTTGTCATTATTATTTTAATGTGTGTGGCAGATTGAAACCTGAGGTTACTCATTCACTTTGGCTCAGTTGTTTCTCTGAGTCATTTTGGGAGACCCCTTCTGCTGTTTGTATGTCTGAGGAGAGAGCCTTGCTTCCCCTTGTATCTCTCGAGCCCCTACTTCACCTCTACGTTCTGTAGTTCTGTAGCCTGTCATCACCCTTTGGCCTTTCCCAGGAGAGAGCACGCTTTCCAAATTTCTTAGTGAAAATTCTAGCTTCTATACCGCATTGCCCCTGGGAACCACGCGGTGACCAAGCTACTCAGATGGACTGATTCATGCCAAAGACACATTAAGAGGTTAATCCGGAGAGTGAACTTTGGCTGCCTTTGTATGGACAGGTTTTTCAGTCTGTTCTCAGCAAGAGGTTAACGTTGTCTTCGTCTGCGAATTCACTGGCCACGATGTAGAAGGGCTAAGGAAGCCCAGCTCCTATGTTCCGAGCATCTCCTGGGAAATGTGCTCTGTAAATATGAAAGAGCATACTTATTTGTGATTTCTCTTTTTCACTTTTTCTTGTGCTTGAGTGGGGATTAAGTAGAGGAAGCAATGTCTTACCAGGAAGTTAACTTTTAACGTCTTTTTTGAAGAAATGAATATTCAGGAAGATTTGAAAGAGGAAAAAGGGTAGCTGGGCCAACAGACTGGTGGCAGGCATCAGCATCCTGCAGAAGACAGTAGGAAGAAGGGCAAAAAAGAAGGAAATATAGGCAGTGGCCAGTGAGCAAGCCTGGGAAGGCGAGCTAGGAGTGGGAGGAAATGAGTGCTGACGGTGAAGGTCTCTGGAGATGGTAGAAGGGCAGGGAGCAGGAGGGGGCAGCTCTCGGTGCTGTGGGCCAGGCAGGAGAGCAAAGGAGGAGACGGGGAGGTAGACTGACTTGCGGGAAGCACCGAGTTCCTGAGAGAGTCGGGGTCTGGGAAGCAGTGAGCCACCGAAGGTCAATTTACTCCATTTGAATCCAAGTCAGCAAACATTTCTTGTCATAGGTGCAGTAGTCCCCAGGCACCCTCCTCACACTCCATTTTTTCTCCTTGTCCTAACCCGCAGAACCTGTACATATGCTATGTTATACTTTGCTGATGTAATTAGATTAACGACGTGGAGGTGGGAGAGTGTTTTGCATTACCCAGGTGGACCCAGAGCAGGCAGAGTCCTTATAAGGATGAGCCCAAGTCTCGTGAGAATGTTGAAATGGGCGCTGTGGCCGCAAGCCAAGGCATGAAGTTGGCTTTCGGAAACTAAAGGGGAAAGGGGGCAGATTCGTTCTACGGCGTATAGAAGGAAGGCTGCCGAGACTTCACCTTGATGTTGGCCCAGTGAAAACCATCTGGGACGGCCTTCAGAACTGTAAGACGATGATTCCCTGTTCAAAGCCATCAAGCTTGGGTGGTTCTCAGCAGGACTAGTGGTGGCAACTCTGACATGTTGTACAGACACCAAATGTGCTGATGATGGGGGAATGCAGAGGTGAACGAGGTACCGATGCTTGCCTCTAGATGATTGCCAGCTCAGGGGTCCCAGTCCGTGATCCCCAAACTTGACTGTGCATAGAAATCACCTGGGGCATCTCCCTACGATCACCTAGGTCCCAGGAGGCCCTGAGGGGGTGTTAGGGCTGTTGCTCTGAGGACCACGCTCCGGTCCAGGCCCTAAGTGCCTTGTAGGGGCTGGGCAACCAAAACCAGCAAAGCTTTTTAGTTGTCATGATGGAGAAAATGATCCTGGTGTTGGACATGAGAAATGGCTGAAATAATTATTTGACATAAGATTTGAAACTTAGGGGTAGAGGGAACTTGGGGCTCCAAACTTTTAAAAAAAGAATTACTGTGATAACCCATGAGAGGAGACCTGTAAATGCAGTGGGTAACTCAGAAGTCCCCCTACACAAACGCGAGTTACCTTCTGGATGTCAGATGAGAGCAGATTTGGCCAGAAAGTACAAATGACATTCCAGGCTCCTACCTATCCTTGCTACACTGAAGTAAAGGAAGGAGTATGTGGATGAAAAAACATCGCAGTGCTTAAGGCCTCTGTTTTGCTGTACTTCTAATACTTGGAGTGGAACAGTTGAAAACAAACTTACAGAGATTAAAATAAACCACCTGTTTCTCCATATTTCAGAGATAACCAGGAACTAGAGCTTTTGCAGGATCTGGCATTGGTCTGCTGTTTTGGGGGGGTCTTTGCAGATGCTTGTCTCCGTTCAGTATGATAGAAAAGCCTAACCATATACTCTTGCACTGGGCACGGATATGGATACTCTCTAACTATATCATCTCTAATAATTCCAGTCACACCAGCAACAGTTCTCAACTGGGGGTAATTTTGCCTCCTGGGGACATTTCACAATGTTTGGAGACAGGTTTTTGTAGTCATGACTGGGCTGTCGGTTGCTACTGGCATCTCGTGGGGATTGACCAGGGACGGCCACTATTCGGAATACAGGACGGCACTGTTAACCAAAACGATCTGGCCTGAAGTGTCCGGAGCGCCAAATTTGAGAAACTTGGCTATGAGCAGTGGGTTCTCATGTTTACTGGTCATCAAAATCACCTGGAAGCCTTGTTAAACCAAAGATTGCCCCGTGCCAGATTTCTGATTTAGGAGGTGTGGGAAGAGACTGAGAATTTGCATTTCTAACAAGTTTTCAGATGATGCTGGTGCTGCCGGTCTGGGATCCACATTTGGAGCACAGTTGCCGTAGGGTTTAATAACTACGCAACTGTAATTGATCTCATATAAAGTATTTCCTCCATAATTTGTGTCCTCACTCATACTTAATTAGGCTGATCATACCTCTGGTATGTTGCAAACCTCTCTTGGGCACAGGCCAGGTCTCCCCCTTCCTTTGGCGTTTTCTGGGAAGCTAGGAACAGCCTTCTCGTTACTGTGGACCAGATGGTTTCTGTTGGCTCTGTGGACTTGGCACCCTGTGAATGGCTCCAAGGACATATGAGTGAGCTGTTGGCTTGAGGGAGAGAGGGGAGAGATGGGGCTGTCCGGCTGGTGCTGGAGTCAGGTTAACTTTTTGCTGTCTTCATAGCAGCGGACTGTAAAGAGGGGCACTGGGTTCATGCTTTCTCCAAGGATTGTTTTTCCCCACCCTGTCGTCACTTGTCCGTTCAGCCTGGGGGCAGAGCTCACCCACCTCTGATGCACATTATATTCAGAACTTGGATAGAGGTGGGCCTGGATTCGACACGGGGAAGACTGCGGCAAGGCCGGGAGTGAAAGAAGGGAAGCCACACCCAGGTGTGTGTTGGATCCAGAAGGGCCCAGAACCTAGGGCAGAAACCAAGGAACACATTCTGGGGCTCAACATGAGGCAGGAGGTCAGAAAGATGGGGAGACACTGGGGATGAGGTGCCCAGGAATGGGGGAGTTCACAGCTCACAGCTGCCTTTGAAGCCTCTTACGACTTTTTTTCCCCCCTGCCTCTTATGACTTGTGCTGGGTTGGTGAGAAAAACAGGTGCTAACATTTAAAGCACTAAAATGGTTAATCTAACGGATGGGGCCAATGGAGGGCATAAGTAGAACAGCTCAAGTTTTCTGGGTAGGGAGGGAGAAGGCCTCACAGAGCTTTGCAAAGGCACTTGCTAACCCCCTTTTCCCGAGTCTGACTACTAGGATTTATTTTATCGGTATTCTAGTATTTAAAATCGTATTTGATAATACTCCATGTGTAACTACTAAAGATAAGCGACGGCATTAATGAAGCAGGTACTGTCCTCTCAGTAGTGCTGCGAGGTAACTTTCCCCCTTCTCAGGAATACGGAAGTGGAAGCTGGGAGAAGTCCTTTGCCCAAGTTAGCATAGAGCTGCGGTGGGCACCCGGGCCCCTCTGTGCAAACCTGCGCTCCTTTCACTGAAGGCTGCCGCACTCTGGGTCAGGGGTTGTTTCCAGGGTTCCTGTTGATCGTTCTGGAGTTCTCCGTCCATGTAGGGGGTCACCCTGTCACCCAGTAACAGCTTGTCACAACTCTATTGTAGCTTGCTAAAATTTAGCCACCTCCATAGGAAAGGGCTGTTGGTTTTTGGTTTCCCTTCAACTATGAACAAATTCTCAAGCCACTCTCTTGCTCCTAGTTTGTAAATTTGGAGCAGGGAGAGGGGACCTTGGCGCCCTGAATATTGACCTTGGTAGTGTGGCCTGTCGCCCTACTCGTGGACATGACCGCCCCGAGGAAAACGAGTGGCGGCACACAGAGGCCCCCTGCCGGTTCACTGGCGCGCCTGTGGCCATACTGAAGTCCCCTCTTCACCTTTGTGGGGAGAGTCGCCCCGGGGCTTCCCACAAAACCGTGCTGTACCACTCAAGCCTGTTCTGCCCTGGTCCACACGACTGGAGTCCAGTCTGAGTGCGCTGTGAAACCGGTTTGTAGCCCGAGGAGTGACGGAGGAGAGGTCTGGGCGGCCGCCGGAGCCAGCCGCAGAAGCAGAGGGGAGAGGTGCAAGGGGCAGCCCCCGGTTTAGGGGTCACAAGGGCCGAGGGGTCATGGGTTGATGGGTCAGGGCACCTTGGAGAGAGGTCACAGCATCCTAAAAAGCCCAGGTCGCAGTGGCCAGCCGGATCTAGCTGTTTTTACTGGACACACGCTGATAGCACACTGGCGCTGTCGTTTGGCTCGAGCCGAACGGGAGATGTGAGAGATCTTCCTTCTGGAATCTGGAAGTTGGGGTGTAAAACTTGTCAGATGTTGCCTTTAACATGGGCTTTCAAATATGTTCTTACATACTTTGCCATGGTCTCCGGGAACACCGGCGACTTAGTGCTATTGGATGAGAACGCTCAGGCCCGCCTTGCAGGCGCTTCTCCTGCAGGCCTGCTGCGGAGCGAGGTGCGGGCTTGCAGCCGGGGCTCCAGATGGGAGCCTGTGCGGGCCTCCAAGGCCACTTCCCTCTCCGCAGTGCCCACTAGGTGACGCCTGTGGATGCAACAGGCTTTCCAGAGTACAGGCTTCCTCCGCTCTTCACTGCCCAGGCCCACAGCTTGCTGAGAAGATGCTCAAATGGCAAGACCCCAAAGAAATGACTTTGGGCCTAGTGCTGGGAGAAAGGGCATGCGAGGCTCCCAGTCTGCTGCCTCCCTCCTGACGGGATCCCGAGGTCTCTGCTTAGCATGCGTGCTGGCTAACTCCAAAACCAGGAAAACCGCCCCAAACCCCGCATAACCCAAATAGCTTTAGACTTTTGAGCAGGTGCGGGGCTGCTTTACAAGGGCAAACAGTTCTCCCAGCTAAGCTGATTGCAGTGGTCTGGGGCGGTAAGCTTAATAGGAGAGCATTCTGGAAGGAGGGCGGGGCGGGTGTGATTAATTGTACCAGTGGTTCCTGTACTGGAGGAGGCGTCAGAGCCCCTGGGAAGGACTGCTCAGGCACGGATGTTTAGGTCCTGCTCCGAGGTCCTGATTTAGAAGTCTTGGGCAAGTTCCCAGGTGATGTTAATGCTGCCGGTTTGGGGGAACCTCACCTAGAGAACCCCCGCAGGACAGCATTGTTGAAAGTATGTGGGGGAGGGGTGACTGGGTGGCCCAGTTAGTTCAGTGTCTGACTCTCGATTTTGGCTCTGGTCACGATCTTGGGGTCCTGGGATCCAGCCCTGGCTCCGTGCTCAGCGGGGAGTCTGCTAGAGATTTTCCTTCCCTCCCCCTCTGCCCCTTCCCTCCCTCTAAAATAAGTAAATAAACCTTAAAGGAAAAAATACGTGGGTGAGAATGATGTGTGGACAGAGGGATGGGGGCTAGGTTCCAGGGCCTTGCACATGGGGCCTGGTGGGGGTTAACAAATGAGGGATCGGGGTAAGGGGTTTCCTTCTGGTCATCACAAAGCCACTCCCCCTCCTGCGGACTTGCAGACACAGCACGCGTCCACAGCACGTGGTGCTTTTGTTAGATGGATCAACTGGGCAGGGAGACGTTAAATCTCGTGGCAGGCCAGGGACAAATAAGCAGGCAGCTGGGCTGTTGCTGGAGATGCTGTAAGGTGATGCAGTTAAATTTGCTTGATTGTTTTTCTGGTAGGGAAATGAGGTGTTGGCTCTGCACTGCAGGTGTGCGAGTGCTTTTCTCAGTGGCTAAATGTTTAAAGTGACAGTCAGGTCAAGGTGAGGAAGGTTATGTGAGAGCACATGTGTGGCCCGCGGTTCGGAACGTCCTAATAGGAACTCTCTTTGAAACTCTTTGGATGAGAGTGGGGATTTGGGGTACACGGAATTAATCCCGCTACTCCCCACACTACTCCTGAATCGTGTGTTAGCCTTGCTCAAAGCGTCCTCGGGTGGCGTAGCTTCTTCGTACAGATTTTTGAATGTTTGTAGTTTTTTTTCCTCCAGACTAATGTTCTGTGCAGTACAAGATAGGTTAGTTCGATGATCTCCATTCCACAAGTGAGGACTGTGCTGGAGGAGACTTAATTGCCAGCCAGAAGTTAACGTGGTTTAGCATCTGAACTGCAAACAAGAAGTCCTGGACTTGAGCTTCCGGACCCACTTTCCGGTTCCCACCCCTGCCTTTCCACCTGGGCTCCTAGGAAGGCGACTCCTGGGGAAACTTCCATTGAGTTCGCTCTAGCTGCATCTTATCCCCACTTAAAAAATTGAGCTGCCCTTGAGATCCTGCATTTCCCTCCCATACTGAAACATTCAGCCCTCAGGTTGATAGCAAGGCAGGCGGGCATTTTCCTCTCTATCTTTCACATAATGACTGTGAAATCCTTTCCACAAGAACACAGAGGTTTTGTTCTGTTCTGTTTCTAATTTCAGAACAATAAGTTTCTAACGCGCCACCACCCACCGGAAAAAGAGCACACAGTGACTGACAAGGTGAGGTCTTTGTTTGGTAGTATTTCAAGTCGTGGGCTTTCTGAAATCCCTAACACTCTAGTTATAAATCACAAAAAGGTGGATGTTCTCTAAAATGAATTTTGCATGAAATGTCAGCCAGCGTCTGGGGGACAGCTATAATATTTATGACTGGTGGTATTTCTTAGGGGAGGTAAAAGAAAATGAAGCCAATATAGTCTAGCTTAGTACTGGGGGCAGGGCAGAAAGAGAATATAGAGAGCAAATTTCTTTCATTCACCCAGATATTTTGTCTCTGCCGTTTTCAGTGCAAAGGAAATCTGCCGAGCTCAAAGCAGGGGATTCAGGAGTGGCATCCATATGGGAAAGGTACTATTTAGAAGACTGGGCAACTGTGTAAAAGGAAAATAAATAAATCCCAAACAACTACAGGAAATGTACTTGTTGGTAGGCAAATTGTTTTACTCTATTTCTGAAAGACTGACCCTCGTTATAGCTTTAGATCTTAGGCCTTCAAAAGCAAAGTGCTCAGTATGATTGGGGGAGGAAATACTGCAGAGAGACGGCATCAGCGACCTGCCCCCCTTCACGGACAGGAGAACCCAGAACCTCTCTGCCTGCCGTTTCAGGGCCTCCCAGTCTGACACTAACTTCTATTTCCAACCTTTCCTGCTACTGGGCTTCCTTGTTAATTACCTGCTAGTTTCATGGGTCCCTTGGGTATTTCTGTCTTGTGTCTCTGCTTAGAAACTCTCTGAAAAGGACACATTCTCCTCTTTTGTCTCTGTCCAAGTGGTTCTTGTCCATTAAAAAAAAAAAAATCTTAATGGCGGTAACTCATGCTCTTAGCTTAGGCAGCTATAACACATCTTACGGACTGAGTGACTCACACAACAAACATTTATTTCTCCCGGTTCTGGAGGCTGGAAGATCAGATTCTGTTCCCCGGGAGAGCTCTCCTGTCTGGCGGAAGGCAACTTTCCTGCTGGGTCCTCACCTGGCAGAGAGGGAAGCACACTCTGGTATCCCTTTCGAGAAGGGCACTGTTCCCATGTTGACGGCTTCACCCTCATGACCTTATCTCAACCTAAATCCTTTCCACAGGCTCTACTTCCGATCCCATCATGGGGGTCAGGGTATGGCCTAGGAGTTTCGAGGAGTTTCGAGGACCAACAGTCCATAACACTCAGATACCGTACAATTTTCCAATTTAAAGTGTGTAATTCAATATTGTTTAGTATATCCAGTGTGTAGCCATCACCTCAATTGAAGTTGAGAATGTTTTCTTCACCCCAAAAAGAAACTCCATTACCCATTAGCAAACTATATCTAGATCTATCTATATCCGGGTATATAACTTCTCTGCAGGCTGGCCTATTTAGGATGTTTCATTGGAATGGAATTACATAGTATATGGCCTTTGGTGAGTGGCTTCGTTCACCCAGCGTAATGTTGTGAAGGTTCGTCCAAGTTGGAGCATGTGTTCACATGTCCTTTCTCTCCATTGCCATGGATGTACCACATTTTACATATCCACTCATTGGGTGGTAGATACTTGGGTTATCCTTATCTTCCGGCTACAGTTAATACTCCTATAAACATTATACAAACAAAATATAATACTCCTGGGCACTGGGTGGCTCAGTGGGTTAAGGGTCTGCCTTCTGCTCAGGTCATGATCCCAGGGTCCTGAGATCGAGTCCAACATGCCTCTCTCTCTCTCTGCTCCTCCCCCCTGCTCGTGCTCTCTCTCTCTCTCAAATCTTTTAAAAAAGTATAATACTCCTATAAACATTGTATAAACAAAAACACACAAGTTTTTGTGTGGACAGATGTTTTCATGTCTCTTGGATGTATACCTGGGAGTGGAATTGTTGAGTCACATGGTGACTCTGTTTTGTCATTTGAAGAAATGCCATATTGTTTTCCAACATGGCTGTGCCATTTTGTCCTCCCACCAACAATGAACGGGGGTTTTAACTTCTTGGGATCCTTGCTGACACCTTCTACTCTTTTGTCTTTTTCAATCTGAGTCATCCTAATAGGCATGATGTGGTTTTGATTTCTATTACCCTTAAGAACTAATCAAATGACCAATTAAAGTATTTTCTAGTTGGATATGTTTTATTTGTATGGTGTGAGATGAGGGTCCAACTTCATTTTTTCCATCTTATCTTTGTACTATTATCCTTTCTCCGTGGAACTGACGTGGCACTCTTGTTTCAGACCCGGTGACCATAAATGTGACCACTTACTTCTGGACCATGAGTTCTGTTCCACTGAACAGACACATTGTCTGTCCTTACGCCAGTACCACACTGACTATTGTAACTTGGTAGTAAGTTTTGAAATTGGTAAGCCTGACTCTCCCAACTTTGTTCTTATCCAAGATTCTTTTGACTATCCTGGGTGCCTTGCCTCCCCAAATCAGTTTTAGAATCCCTTGTGGGTTTCTGCAAAGAAGCCAGCTGGAATTTTGGTAGAGATTGTATTGAGTTCATATGTAACAATATTATGTCTTCTAATTTTAATTGCCTTTCCCTTTATTTATGTCTTCTTAAATTTCCTTCAGCAGGGTGAAGTTTTCAGAATATATGCTCTGTACTTTTTGGATTCAATTTATTAAATGTCTTTATTATATTTGATACTGTTGCAAATGGAATTATTTTCTTAATTTTATGTTTTGTTTGCTCATTGCTACTGTGTAGAAATGCAGCTGAGTTTTATATGTTGATCTTGTATCCTGCAAACTTGCTGAACTCATTCATTAGTTCTA
Source organism: Mellivora capensis (assembly GCA_004024625.1). NCBI lineage: Eukaryota > Metazoa > Chordata > Mammalia > Carnivora > Mustelidae > Mellivora > Mellivora capensis. The sequence goes on along the minus strand of PISX010024917.1, from coordinate 14,358 downwards.
ATAGACTTTTAGTGGCTTATGTAGGATTTTTCTTCCCATAATATCATGTCCTCTGTGAATACAGATAGTTAAACTCCTTTCCAATATGGATGCCTTTTATTTCATTTTGTTGTCTAAATTCCTTGGCTAGAATTTCCAGTACAGTGTTGAGTAGAAGTTGTTCACCATTTTTGTCTTCATCTTAATCTTTGGGGGGAAAGCATCCATCCAGTCTTTCACCCTTAAGTATGAATAAGTAAGTAAAAATGATAGGGTTTTTGGTTTTCTTATTGTTTGGTAGATCCCCTTATATTTTTATTTTGTTTATTGTTTCAACATGAAGGTATTTTGAATTTTGTCACTGCTTTTTCTGCAGCTACTGAGATGATCATGCATGTTTTTCTTTATTGATTATGGTATTATGTTTATTTTGGATGTTAAGCAATCCTGTTTTCATGGGCTAAATCCTACTTGATTGTTGTATCTAGTTCTTTTTGTATATTGGATTCATTTTGCGAGTATATTGTTGAAGATTTTTACGCCTATATTCATGAGGAATACTGGTCTGAAGTTTTCTTCTTCGTGATATCTTTAGTATTGGTTTCGGTATCTGGATATACTGGTTTCATAGACATAGTTGGTCAGTGTTCCCTCCTACTGTGTTTCAGAAGGGATTGTGAAGGATTAGTGTAAATAGTTAAATATTGGATAGATTTTATCAGTGAAGCCATCTGGATCTGGGCTCTTCTTTGTGGATTGGTTTATAATTAATAATTCACACTCCTCACATTTTCTAGTTCTTTTTTTTTTTTTTTTTGTAGATTTTATTTATTTGACAGAGAGAGACACAGTGAGAGAGGGAACACAAGCAGGGGGAGTGGAAGAGGGAGAAGCAGGCTTCCCGCCGAGCAGAGAGCCCGATGCGGGGCTCGATCCCAGGACCCCGGGATCATGACTCGAGCCGAAGGCAGACGCTCAACCACTGAGCCACCCAGGCGCCCCCACATTTTCTAGTTCTTGATAAAGTTTCAGTAGTGGGGATCTTTGCAGGAATTTGTCCATTTTATCTGAGTGGTCTAGTTTTTTGGGATACAGTTCATAATTCTCTTAATTCCTCTTTATTTTTGTCAGGCTCTTATTTTCATTTCTAAGTTTAGTACTTTAAGTCTTCTTTTTTCTTGGTCAGTCTAGCTCAAGGGTTGTAAAATCTGTTTTTTTCCAAATATCTTTTAATGCCATTGATCTTTCTCTATTTTTAAAACTTTTTACTCATTTCTATACTAGTCTTTGTTTTGTTCATTGTACTGAATTTGTGTTTAGTTAGCTCTCCTTCTAGTTTCCTGAGGTGGCAGTTAACATTGTTGATTTGAGGTTTTTTTTTTTTTTTTAATATAGTCTGCTACAACTATGTATTTTCCCTTAAGCACTACTCTACCAGTGTCCAATACATTTTTGTATGTCATATCTTTGTTTCCTTTCATCTCAAAATATTTTCTACTTTCCCTTGTGGTTTCTTCTTTGCACCATTGTTGATTTTAGGAATGTGGTGTTACATTGGCATATTTGTGAGTTTCTCAAACCTTTTTTTGTTAATTTCTAATTCCATTGTGGTTAGAGTCGATATTTTGTATGATCTTAGTCCTTTGAAAATTACTGGAGACTGTCTTACGAATTCATATACTGTTCTGATGCACTGGAGAATAATGTGTATTCTGTGGTTGTGGGGCGTGGTGCTGAAGGTGTCTTTAGCTGTCTGTTGGTCTAGGTGCTTTATAATGACTCAAGTCTTCCTCTTCGATAGTCACATCACTTATTCATACATTACTGAAAGAAGAGTGTTGCAATCTTCAATTCTCACTTTTGTTTTCTGTTTCTCCCTTTGTTTCTAATGTGTGTATTTTTTGGGTCTCTTAGGTCCACATATGTTTATAATTGTTATATTTTCCTGATGGATTAACTCTTATGAAATGTTGTTATCTCTAACAAATTTGTTTTAAAGTCCACTTTGGGGGTGCCTAGGTGGCTCAGCAGTTTAAGCCTCTACCTTTGGCTCAGATCATGATTTCAGGGTCCTGGGATTGAGCCCCACATTGGGCTCTCTGTGCAGTGGGGAGCTCCACCCCCCACCGCCTGCCTCTCTGTCAAATAAATAAACAAAATCTTAAAAAAAAAATAAAAATAAAGTCCACTCTGTCTGATATTAGTATATCTACTCCAATCCTCTTATGACCTCTGTTTACATGGTATATCTGTTTCCATTATTTAACTTTCATCCAGTTTGTATCTCTCAAAGTGATGTGTGTCTCCTGTAGACATCCTGTTTGGATCATGATTTTTTTGTATCAGAGAATACCCCTAATCTGGTATTCTCTGCCTTTTGATTAGAGTTGAGTTCCATTCCACTTTATGTTATGACTAAGGTCAGATTTACATGGGCTACTTTTCTTTTGTTCCTTCTGTACCTCATGTCATCTTTGTTGCTCTGTTTATCCTTTACTTCCTTTCATACTAAGTGGATTTTTCTAGTGTAACATAGTCATTCCCTTAATTTTTTTTAAAGATTTTATTTATTTATTTGACAGGCAGAGATTACAAGTAGAGAGGCAGGCAGAGAGAGAGGAGGAAGCAGGCTCCCCGCTGAGCAGAGAGCCTGATGCGGGGCTCGATCCCAGGACCCTGGGATCATGACCTGAGCCGAAGGCAGAGGCTTTAACCCACTGAGCCACCCAGGTGCCCCAACGTTAATTTTTTAATTACAGGTTTTTGAATAGTTTTCCTGTTTGTGGCTCTGTGGCTTGTCATATGGGTATTACATTATTTAAATCTTGTTTAGATTTAATTCAAGTAAAATATACTTTATGCTTTTAGTGGGATACATACTATGTCTATATAAGTTACCTAATGATGCACTGTTAGAATTATTTTATATGATCTTGAGAAAAAGCTGAGAGAAGGAAGGAGAGAAAATAGGGATTTGAATTGGTTAACTTTTTTTTTTTTAACTATTTCTGCTCTTTATTTCTTTATCTGATTTTGAGTTATCATCTGGTGTCATTCCCTCACTATAGTACAGCTTTGGTGATATTCACTTCCTCATGCTAATGTTACCTTTATCAGGGATCCCCAGACTTCTGGAATTCATAGAGTAAGATATCAGATTTGTTTTGGTGATTGACCTAGGGCTGCCAACTTTTGCTTTGGGTGTTTTTTAATGCCCATACTTAAAATCAGCTGTCTTCTACTATCATCATTTCTTTAAAAAATGTATTTATTTTAGAGAGAGTGCACGTACCCGCAAGTGGGAGGGGTAGAGCGAGAGGGAGAAAGAATCTCAAGCAGACTGTGCTGAGTGCAGAGCCTGAGACAGGGCGGGGTCATAGCCCTGGGGTCACGGCCTTGGGGTCACGGCCCGAGTGGATACCAGGAGTCAGATGCTTAACCAACTGCACCACACAGGCACCACCGCTGTCGTCATATATTTTAAAGGGAAAGGATATTTTTACAACCCCAACTCTGACCAAATAGAAAGGACATAATCACAGAGACAGAATAATTCTTCTTAAAGAAAAGACAGCTGGTTTGTCTCCCTCCCCGGTTCCATCTTGTTTCATTTTTCAAACCATAAGAGACTCTTAATCTCAGGAAGCAAACTGAGGGTTGCTGGAGTTGGGGGGGTGCGAGGGCTGGGGTGGTAGGTGATGGACACTGGGGAGGGCATGTGCTATGGTGAGTGCTGTGAGTTGTGTAAGACTGATGAGTCACAGACCTGTGCCCCTGGGGCAAATAATACATTATATGTTGATAAAAAAAACAAAAGGTAGATAAAGGAAAAAAAAGAAAAGAAAAGATGACTGGGAATGCTAGACTGACAGTTTTACAGTAGACTGATGAACTTCATTACTGGTCAGTTTTTGGGAACTTAAGCTTTATGTTAGTGATACCAACAATATCAAATTCATCATATTACCAACGATGACTGATTTTATTTACTGGATATTAAGTGTGGGTCACTCTGTGTATATTGACTGATTTACTAAAATCAGCTCTGAGGTTGGTACCATCACCACCTTTTTATGGTAGGAACCACTGAGGCACAAAGAGGTTGGGTAACGTGCCCAAGGTCCTGCAATGCTAAAGGCAGGTATCAAAGCTTAGACTTCTGGGTCCAGCTTCTGTGCAGTATGCTAGGGCAGGTGGGCCACATGTGACCCCAGGCTGTGATGGGTCAATAGAGGTAACTCTTGCTCCGAATTGGTTTTGGGAGGGACAATGAAAAATGAGGTCCTCTGGTATGCCGCAGAGGGGGAGACTTGGATCCTGGCTGTGAATGATAGGTCTGGTCCAGCAGTAGGATCTCCTGTTGTGCACTGAACCAGAGAACATAACCAGTTGTGCAGAAATAGTAATAATAAAGGTGGGTTTCTGCCCAACCAGCTATGAGAATCAAACATTTGGGTGTCATTTTTGACATTGTCACCTTCATGATCTATAAGTCACTACACTGTATTAACTCACCTTCTTAAATATATTTCACATTTATCTACTTGTCATTTTCTTTGGCTCCACCCTACTGAAGCCGTCATCATGGCCTGTCTAGCTTGTCTTCGGAGTGTCCTGTCTGGCCTTCCTGCCTCTGGTCTTGTTTTTCTTGAGTCCATCCCTTCTGCACACTGAGTTTTCTAAAACACAGTCTAACAAGGCCATATGCCTTCTTATAATCTTGAAATTGTTTTGTCTTGAGAACACTTTTTAAAAAAATTTATATATTTGAGAGAGACAGAGAGAGGGAGTGTGAGAACATGAGCAGGAGGGACAGAGGGAGACAGAATGTAAAGCAGATGCCATGCTGAGGGCACAGCCTGATGTGGGGCTCAGGCCTATGACCCTGAGATTACAACCCAAGCAGAAGTCAAGAGTCAGATGCTTAACCAACTGCACCACCCACGTGCCCCTCCTTGAGAACACTTTTAATATGAACTACAAAGCTTTTGGTCTTTGACGTGGTCTGTTCCATCTCTCTCTCTTGTTTTAACCTCCAACATTTTGCTTTTCAGGTTGCTTTCTTAATAGCTACTTGTTGAGTAAGCAAAACAAAACAAAACAAAACAAAAAAAACCCAAAAACAAAAAACCAAATGAAACACGACAAATAAACCCCTTATCTTTACCAAGATTTAGCAAAATTTAATGATGAAAAATCTAGAAGTTTCCCAGGGCTGCCATAACAAAATACCACACACTGGGTGGCTGGCAATAATAGAAATCTAGTATCTCATAGATCCAGAGGCTCCACGTGAAGATACTGGCTGGGCTGGCTTTTCTGGGGGGCTAAGAGGGAGAATCTCCAACTGCTGGTTGCCCCAAGTTTTTCTTGGCTTGTAGGTAGTATTCTCCCTGTGTCTTCATGCGGTCTTCCCATTATGCCTGTCTTTGCATTAAAACTTTCCTTTGTTATAACGACACGGTCATGTTGACTTAGAGCCTATTCTAATGACCTCATCTTTTCTTGAACATCTTCAAGGACCCTACTTCCAAGTAAGATCCCATTTATATGTACTGGGGATGAGGATTTTCACATCTTTCTAGAGGACCTTATTCAACTCATAGTAAAAGTATCTTTTCAGGTGGGCTCTCCTTTAGAAACTTTCAGCCTTGATGAAGGCAATATTCTATTGTCCTAAATTGCTATTATTGGCACACTCATGTATTTGTTTTCACTGATATATGTAAACCCAGCAGGAATCTTTATCAGAAGTGTCCCCTGAACAGATATTCCTTCTCTAACCGGTTGTCAAGGGCATTTGACTCCTCAGTCTTTGCCTCTAGGACCGAGAACACTGCTGGGAATCAAGAATGCTCTCATCAAATAAAGGTTCTTTGAATGAACAACCATAGGCCAGTCATCACAGAAAAGGGATGGGCCAGGAGACTCCATTGCACTGGGAGTAGAGTAGAAAGCATACCTGGGTGACAGGGATACACAGATTTTTTTTCCCCTCAGATAGCTTCTTCCAAATACCACCTTGATGACTTTCGTGAAAAACACAGAATTTTCCAAGAAAACAATATTCATAATGTTTCCATTGTTATAAAATTATAAACATATAAAATTTAATAAAATTACCTCTTTTCTATTTTTCCTTCACCCCTCCATGTTTGTTCTCTTCTGTCTTCCATATGCAGATGGTAGAGGCTTCCCTGATTATGATTTCAGACTCCCCAGGACAAACACGAAGACCCAGCAGGCCTTGCAGGAGGGCTGGCTTTGCATGGAGCAAGTTGGGGTAGTTGTTCAGAGTCCTGATTTTTGGGGGGAGAGGGTACAGACACTTTCCTAGTTCCTGCTCAGAATGGATCTAGCATGCTTCTTCTCTGTGATGATGCTTTGACTTCCTGTGGCTGATCTTTTAACAAATACATTGGAACCCCTGTGCCCTTGAGAAATCCTGTAGTTATCATAATGAAATGGCTTTTCATTATTTTTCTGTTGATCATTTCCTATGTGGCTTCCATACCCATCAAAGCTATAAGAATCAGATCCTGATTTTTTTCTTTGTGATAGCTAGTCTCAAAAGATGAGCCTCATGAATCATGCCTCCCAGTGTGGGAGTGCTTCTATCTCCTGGAAAGCTTGGTTTCGGGATGCTTTTTCTGAGAACCCAGATACCGTGTTGTGAGAACCCCAGTCACCATCGAGAGGTCATGTGTAGTTGTTCTGGCTGACAGCTGGGATCGACTGCTAGCATGTGAGGGAGCCACCTTAGATCTCCCTCCTGCCCACCCTTCAGATGACCTCAGCCCTAGCTGACATCTCATTGCACAAGAGGTTCCCAGTGAGAGGGGCCCTGCTGAGCTCAGTCAACCCTCTGAGATGTAAGAAATAATGAACTCTTAAAGCCAGTAAGCTGGGGGGGGCGGTCCTTTGTATGACATTTGGTATTTGTATGGCATTTGGTAATAAGAGCTCCCCTCCTCTGGCCCTAAAGCCTGGGGCGTGACCTACCCAGTGTACATAAGCTAGGCCTATCAGACACTCTCCTGAGATTTCATATCTAGAACGGGTGATGTCAAGGTGGAGGGGAGGGGAGAACTTAGGGGAGCAGTGGAGGGCTGTAGCGCCACCACCGTCCAGGGCAGCGGCAGCAGTGGGGCTGGCTGCCCCCCGCAGCATCACTCTGATTGTTCCTGCCTGTTGTTTGAGCCTGATTGTGCACTCTTCCTGGCAGTTCTCCGAGCCATCCTGTATTCTTGGAATTGCTTCTTTGTCTTCTACCATCCAGGATCTGTTGCTTTGATGAACCCCTGGTGACCTTAACTGATGGGCGTTTGTTACTCTTTGTTGTCCTGTTTGGAAGTGACTGTGGAATAGGAAGCACAGTCTTGCGAATCTGGAGAGTATCTTCACCCTGCAAGGACAGATGGGGTGTTTTGAAGTGGCTCAGTAATCCTGGGAGGAGGGATTCCGGTGGAATGAGAGGGGAAAGCCTTGTACCTAGTAGGAGCCACGGGATGTGTGTTACAGTCTCAGAACTGGCACGAATTCACCATGTCGATCTGGAGGATGTTGCTTCCTCTCTGTGGGCCCCAGTTTTGTCATCCTTACAATGCGAGTTGGGTGACTCTAGGCAATTCCTAGAATCACTTTCAGCCTAGAAGATTTCCACAGTTGCCTCGTTGTCCAGTTTTGGCAAATGTTTCTTGTACACGTGGTCCTGAAGAGGGGATTTACGTAATCTACTGTGGAGCCTTCAGGCTTGAAGATGAACTTACAGACCCGAGCCGGGCCTATCACAGATGCTAAACAATGTTTTTGAATTTTTATTTAAGTAATCTCTACACCCAATGTGGGGCTCAAACTAATGAACCTGGAATCGAGAGCCACATGCTCCTCTGACTGAGTCAACCAGATGCCCCTAGATGCTAAGAAAGGTTTTTTTTTTTATTAAAGATTTGTTTATTTTAATGAGTGAGTGAGAGAAATAGAGTGTGTGCCCACATGTGAGTGTGTGGGGAAGGGGAAAGGGAGAGGAAAAGGGAGACTGAGAATCCTAAGCAGACTCCCTTCTGAGCACGGAACCGGATATGGGGCTTGATTGCCTGACCTTGAGATCATGACCTGAGCCCAAATCAAGAGTTGGTTAACTGACTGAGCCCCGCCCCCCAGGCGCCCCAAGAAATGTTTTGAATGAATGCCAAGTGGTACTCTGCTAGGTGCTGGGGGTTAAAGATAAATAAGCTATGGTCCCAGGGAGGCACAGAGAAATTATAGCACAGTGTGGTGACTGTATCAGAGGCTTCGGCAAGAGCTTTGGTGACAGGGAGGACATTCAAGCTAACTGCCTGAGAGAGGGGTGTGTGTTTGTGTGTGTGTGTGTACACACCTGTTCTTGGGAGGGAAGTTAAGAAGAGGACATAACGTTTATGCTGAAGAAGTAGATGAAGGGGAATTGAGGAAGAGAGAACAAGAGTGAGAAACTCCTAAAAAACCATGGGATGTCTGAAGAAAAATAATCCACTTGCTGTGGCTGGAATGCAGGAATCCTGGCAGGATGGGTTGGGAAGCACTGGGAGTTGGAGGCAGGGGTTGGATCATGAGGGGCATTCTAGAACAGGGTAAGGAGGTTATTCCCTACCCTGTGGGCAGGAAAGCCATAAAAGGTTTTAAAAATTTTTTTTAAAGGTTTATTTATTTATTTAATTAATTTATTATTTAAAAAAAAAGATTATTTATTTATTTATTTGACACAGAGAGAGAGAGCAAGCGAGAGAGGGAACACAAGCCAGGTAAGAGGGAGAGGGAGAGGGAGAAGCTCAGCTCCCCGTTGAGCAGGGATCCTGATGTGGGGCTTAATCCCAGGACTCTGGGATCTGAGCTGAAGGTAGACGCTTAACTACTGAGTCACCTACGTGCCCCCCAAGAAGTCTTCAATGCTGTATGGTATTGAACCAGATCAGAACCCCAGGGCTGACTTTTGATCAGAATGCTAGCAGCCAAGGGCAGTGTCTTTTTTTCCTGTGGCCAGAATAAAAGATACTTTTCTGAAGCCATGTCTGGACAGAAGCTTGTGAAATGACCCAAATAAACCTCCTCAAGGAGCCAGAGTTCACCTCCTGAAGTTCCAAGGGATTAAGGAACTTCGGGGACCAAGACACCCAAGTTGTATCGGTACAGGAATGGACTTCACTTGCTCTTGGTGGAGGTGAGACTAAGAAGGACTTGAATGAGAGTAACAAATACTGTAAAGCACATTGGATTAAGTTGGTGAAAAGTGAAATTTCTCTCCTTCATGAGTTAATAATTTCTTCTTTTGAGAAACTAGGAACTTTACCAGGAGGTTTTCGAATACTTGAATGTCCCCATCTACATGGTCCAAGTGATAAAAGACACGTTTTCTCACCTCAATGCAGTGACATCTTAAAAGGCTTTCTTTGTTAAACTGAAAGTCGCTGTCCCATGAGTCTGTCTGCAGTTCTCTGTTATGCCCTGTTTCTGCGCAGTGAAGTTGATGTAAGACAAGGCAGCGGACTTTGAAGTTCTGAACTCCGATTGTTGGGCAAGAATCCTGACAGTGTCAGACTAATCTCTTCTGATGGGTGCTGTATGGATAGGGGCTGACAACATAAACCCATGCTGGAAAATTCTAATCCATCACCTGGCACAAGACACGTTGCACCTTGGGGTTTATGGGAAAAGAATCCACTCGCATCTGTTTCAAAGTGAGTTTTTCTAGGGGCATGAATGTCCCAGCTTGACACCATCTTTCTCTAAGGAGGAATCACAACAGACAATCTGGAAACTAAAGACCCACCAGCGCGGTCCCGTGGAGGCGTCTGCAGTCTGTGTCAGACCCGGCTACCCTCACCGTCGAATTCTTTGTGTTCCGTGTCTCGACTTCGTCTCCACCCCGTGGAAAGATCTGGGCCTCGGTGAACATCTTGACAAGATGGTCTTTGCCAGCATAATTTAGTTCTCCTTTTAGACCATTCTTGGCTTTTTGGTGGCAGCGGACGAAAGTTCTGACAATACCTCTGTTGTGTAGGATTAGATGTCTCTGTCCTGCCACTGCTTTTTAATTCTCCCGTGGTGAGACAGTGTGTGTAGCAGAACGACATTATTTGAAATAGCCGTTCTCTATCCTGCCACAGGCATCTTTTCGCCTTTGACGGATGCAGAAGTGATGGCAGAGACGGTAAGAGAAGAAGTCAGAAAGAGCAGCCAAGGCACCTGTGCTGCTTACAGGGCTTGCTCTCTCTGCTTCACATATGCCAACTCAGTCCTCACGGCAGCCTTCCAAGGCAGGTACAATTATAACCTGGGCCCAGGCAGGCTGGCCATAGTTCATGGTTTACCTTTATGCCTTAGGGTAACTTTCAGCAGTTTCTGACATGCAGAGTAAGATTTTTTTAGTCTCGAGTGTAACATTATGCTTCAGTAAAGCAGTATTAGAAAAGGAATCCCTCAGTGTCCTTGTTGGCATATTAAGAATTGAGACTGGAGACGGGAGATTATCTTTGTAATGTAGAGAGGCTGCCCCTTTACTCTTAAGGCCTAGCATCTCCATGAAGGCAAAAGACACAACATAGAGGGAGTACAGTCAGAAGAAAGAAAAAGTTTGTCTCTCTTTCCATGGAAGTCTGTGGGGAGGGAGGAAGAGGTAGGCAAAAGCAGAAAAGCATTTAATCACTTGGGTTATGACCGTACGCTTACTGTCTCATTGCCAGCCAAGGTTAAAATCTTAAAGAACGGAGTGAATATTCTGAAACTGGAAAGAAGGAGTTTTGTAGTAAACAGATGTGTAGGATAAGATGCCCTTTGTGTCAGAGAAAACAGTCACAATGGTGGGATTAGGCAGAGGAAGACCTGAGTCACAGACACTGTGTATAGCTGTGCAGGTTGTGCACTGTGCAATTCCACAGGTCACCATACGCTTAGACTTTGGGAATGCTTTGTCCCTTTGAGTTGTGTTTTGTGATGGCCCTAGTCTAAGTTGGCTTTCTTGAATCTATGTTGTCTCCTGTGTGTGGTATGGAAATGTGCAGGAGCACCCCTGTGCCTTGTGGAATTACATACATGGTGGCTGATGTACTTAGCAAGCAGCACTTTCAGAACAGGTATGCCAAGCTTGTAGAGTGGAAACTAGGGGCTGTGGGGTAACTCTGAAATGGAAATCAAGTGGGAATCTTGTCCAGACCTCTGAGGAATATATTGTGCTAGCAAGAGGAAAGGAAGGCCACTTCGACAGAAAGGACCTGTTAAGCCTGATGGAACAGAGAGAAGAGACCCTGAATTCACTGGCCATAGATTTTGTCAACTAGATACCCATGGGGTGAGCAGTGACAAAGTCAACAGAGGATTTGATTGCTGCAAAGTCCGGATGAGACTGAGAGCTGAGCACCTACTATGCTTTGGGGTATAAAAAGTACCTAAACTGTAGACTTGGCTTTGAAATTTCTTAGGCTCATGGGGAAGACAGGCTGAAATAAATGGAAATAAAGTTTGATAATATGGCATTAGAGGTATGTCTGATATAATATGGGGGTACCAGGGAGCGTGTAATCAGCTGCCTGGTGCACAGCAGGCAGGAAAGACCTCACAGGAGAAGTGATGACCTCATGGGTTTTGAGGGATGATTGGGAGTAATATTTTCTTTGAATCTGTGTTGTGAGTGAAGTCGGTGGGACAGAAGAGTGTGTGCTAGGAGCTTGGCATGGTGGCTGACTCTTGGTCCGGCCTTCCCTGCCTCCCTAAAAGAGAATAATCTTGGCCCCCTGCTTTCCACCTTTTGGTTCCATGACCCACCTGGCGCACCCTCCCTTCTTCCCCCAGTCAGGGAGCACTGTGCACCTGCCCCAGTGGGGGCCTGGGTGATTGGAGTAAGTGCATGGGCCCTACCACATTTTGGGGGTGGGGCACAGTGGTGGCCGTCCCTGCCCTGGTCCGGCAGCATGACATAGTGAGTTTTCCTCATCCTGGGTGAGCCTCTCGACCACACCGGATCCAGATACCTAGCACATCCTGGCCCCAGGGGTGGTCGCACCACTGTGGTTTGGGGTTGCAGGTTGTGGGGAGGGGAAGGGCCCAGTCTGACTTCCCAGAACGGGTCTGTGGTGTGGCACTTTGGTCCTATGCTGGCAGAAAGGGGAACTGGCAGCCAGCGGCTGTGCCTGCTCCAAGTCCCCCCAGAGCCTGATGTGGGGTTCAACTCTCCCTGTCCAAGGGAGCATGACCTCAAGTAGCAAACAAAGAATACCATGGTCGGCCAAGAGGAAGACCACGGAAAGAAAACGTCTTTAATTTTGGAAATGTTAATGCTTTGTCTTCTCACCCTCCACTTTTTTAAAATAGGAGATGTGAGGTTTTCACTTTGTACCGGGTACCAAAAATTATGTAGCTAGTCCTGGGCATGGGGGAAGGAATGAATGAATAAAAATCCGCCAAGCCCTTCGGTAGACCCCAAGCTACCACACCCTCGTGTCCCCTGATGGGGTGTGAAGTGACATCACCGAAGACTGTCAGTTGTGGCTTTATGGACGAGGAAGGTTCAGAACAGTGATTCCAGTTCCCCTGGAAAACTGATGAGCGTGCCAATATCAGGGTCCCAGTTCCAGGATTTGCCCTGCTGGTACACTGGAGACACCTGCTCCCATGTAATCCTCCATGGCCAGAGGGCCAGAAAGCAATGCGAGGTTATTGCGAAGGGAAAGAAGGACTGTTGATTTATTCATCACGAGTGTGTTATATAGTACCCTCGTGGCCTAAGACAGTTCATACATCTTCCAAAGCAGGTAATTGGCCAGGGACAGAGAGAAAAGAATGTGGGATCATAAGACATTCGTGCCGGAGCTGGTGGTGGGGGGAGTCCTTGAGATTATGTCTCCTGACTCTTAACACTGAGACCCGAAACGTGAAATGACTCCTGTAAAGTCACAAAGCGACTTGCTCCTAGAGCTGGCCTCAAATCAGGTTCCCTGACCTCAAGGCCAAGACGAGTCTCTCTCTTGCCTGTGAGCCCTGTAACTAAGAAAAGTAGACTGTCAATCTTGTGGCAAAGACTTGGTTTGTTAAAAAAAATAACACCTGATATTGGCGGCTTCAGAGTGGTGTGTTTTGCTATTAGACCAGTGTTTCTGAGGATGACATTTTTAACAGAGAACAGACAGTTGGTTCCCCATCAGCAGGGTTTCCCAGCCTGGATCTAAGAACAGCCAGCAAGAAATCCAGCCTCCTCATCGTGAAATATGATTGTCTCAGGCTGGCAGAGGCAGCGCTATGCTGACACAATGAAACTGGCTGTTGCTTGGAGTGGGATGCAAAGAACTTGTTGATCCGGGCCAGTTCAGAGCTGGGAACATCACATGCCTTCCTGGAATAGTAAGGCAAGGAGGAAAATGTTCTAGCAAATTGTGCCCTTCCACAGTGGCATAGTTATTGTAATCTGCGGTGGGGTTGCTTGCTGTCCAGGAGAAATGTTTTCCCCCATTAGATTAAAATACATCTTTGGAACAGTGAAAACAGCTTCAAAAACCCCAGATGAAGAGAGTGGATGATACGGTAGTTCAGCACAGTTGGCTAGGTGCTGATGTGAGATGTAGAGTGTGGGTTGTCTAGAGAGTGGCCTTCTCCCCACCACCTGTGCCATTAATAAGTCCCTAACTACTTCTGGGGTCTTGAAGGAGGTACACATATTTGCTTAGACCTAAGAACATTTCTTTAATTGTGGAACTCCCTTCTGGAATGAGATTTGGGAGGAATTAAATGACATACCCTCAGGGTCCCAAGTTTGTCTGGTTCCATTCAGAGCCCCACTGACTGCTTCCCAATCCTTGTGCTGACTGCATCTGTTGCATCTTGGGGAGAAACTTAGACTTGTAATTTTCAGGAGACTTGGGGTCCTGTTGGTCAAGCTCTTCATTTTATAGATGAGGAAGCTGGTAACCAAAGAAGTGGAGTCATTTAGTCCACTTTGTTGGCGACACGTTTGGGAGTGGAAGCCATGTTTGTTCCTACTCTGCTGGGCTACCTGGACACATGTCCACAACATAAATGATGGTTTCAGGAGAAACGATTGAAATAGTAAACTTGGCATTCAGGAATAGGATTTCAAATAATGCTTTGGAAGGCTGTTTCCAGTGGTTTCCCATGAACTCTGGGAACTCACAGCCTTGGAGTCCATGTCATGGGGCTGCTGTGGATGTGAACTGGGCAAGTGGTTTGATTTAGTGATTTTTTTCCAGTTAGTAGGAAGTAGTGCAGGACCTCGGGTTACTCGTTATCAACATCCCAGTGCCTAGCACAGTGCCAGCATAGAGTAGCTACTCAGAGGCTTTTGGGGTAGGTCAGCAGAAACTCTTACTTGTCATCTGGTGACCAACAACGTCA
>PISX010024916.1:0-26987 GCA_004024625.1 Mellivora capensis | reverse complement strand
AAGGAGATTAAGAGCACACGTATCTTGATGAGTACTGAGTATTGTATAGAATTGTTGAACCACCATATTGTACACCTGAAATGAATATAATCCCGTATGTTAACTATAGTGGAATTAAAGAAAATAGTTTCTGAATAAAATTTTCTTCTCCCGATGACCTTACTTTTCTGTCAGAGATGGTATTAATATTCAGAGTAGACTGTGAATTTGTATTTGTTTTGGCTACTTCCATGGAGTATGTTAATGAAGAATTTTGGTCAATAGCCGTACACAGGTATAAAACTCACTTTTCCCTCCTGAGGTTTCCTATCGAATGGAGACGAGCTGTGTTGGAAGTATGGGAGAGAGGGGTATATGGCCATAGCAGGTTCCAGAGATGTCTAGTAGTGCTGTGTCTTGGTTTTAGAAAATGATTTTGTCTGTAAAGCGTTCCGTTCTTTATATGTAGGATTTAATGGCAGCTCATAGGTTCAATAGAATGTTTCCAGAGTGGCCTAGATGGCCCATGAGGTTACATGTTTCTCTTGGTAGCATTCAGAGTGATACATTTGGCTCTGAAAAGCAAAAGGCACACTTTTTTTTAAAGCTTTTATTTATTTATTTGACAGACAGAGATCATGAGTAGGCAGAGAGGCAGGCAGAAAGAGAGGGGGAAGCAGGCTCCCCGCTGAGCAGAGAGCCCGATGCGGGGCTTAATCCCAGGACCCCGGGATCATGACCTGAGCTAAAGGCAGAGGCTTTAACCTATTGAGCCACCCAGGCACCCCAAGGGCACACGTTTTTTTCTGGAAGGAGCTGGGTATTCAGTCTGGACTGTTGGAGCAGACAGCTGAGAGCGCTGTTTGCTTGGTGCTGTGGGCTAATGCTGATCTGAAAGACTGGCTTGGGGCATCAGCTAAGCCAAGAGGGTTGGTCCTGTAGCTTTCACACTAGCGTGGAGTCTTTCTCTGTCCCCCTCCTTCAACTAGGAGGTTGAGTTGCTCCTGGCAGGAGAGGAACAGGGGGAAAAGACTGAATGGCTCTGTGCTGGTGTTCTACCATGGCTGGTCCACAACCCAGAGCACCAGCTCTTACCAGGAGCACACTTGCCTTTTTGTGGGGAGAAGGGGCCCTGTCCACGTGCCCCAAGCTAATGGAGTAAGTCCAAGGTTTTCTACCCCGTGAGCTTTGCATACTGAGCAGTTGGATTTCCCCTTGACATGGCATACTAACTGGATAGGTGTGTCACAAAAATAATGCTTTGCATTTATATTTTGCTTTAGAGTTTTAAAGCTTCATTAGACTATACATTTAACTTGCTGAAATTATATGTGTTTGGCACCAAAGCGAGAGAAGGGGAAACTTACTTTAAATTGAGTCAGTGATTTCATTTGCCGTACCCATTAGGGAGCATGTACCCCAGAGGAAATATGCAATGGGGGAGGAGAAGCTGCTGTTCCTGCAGCTGCCTCTGGGGCTGAAGACCTTGTATTTATGAGTGTCTCATTGCCCTGAAGGTGATTCTTACAGCTGAAGTTCTGTACTTGAGGTAGACCTGGCCCATGCATGTAAGCCAATTGGTTCAACTAATGTTCTACAAAGAACCACCATCTCTTTCCTGCTTTGAGGTTGTGGGAGTCGTATTGAGAGATGTGTGCCAGTCTCCTGGGCAGCATGTCAGCGTAGAGATGGGGTTCTACTTCTGGGGTGGTGGGAAAGAATTTTCCAGAGTAATTGTGGTCATATGCAATTTTTTCCTTACCCTTTGGCTTGAGAAAATAAACATTGTGGAAAATAGGACTCCACTCTATTTTAAAATGTTGATTTTCAGGGTGCCTGGGTGGCTCAGTGGGTTAAAGCCTCTGCCTTCGGCTCAGGTCATGATCCCAGGGTCCTGGGATCGAGCCACACATGGGGCTCTCTGCTCAGCAGGGAGCCTGCTTCCCCCTTTCTCTCTGCCTGCCTCTTTGCCTACTTGTGATCTCTGTCTGTCAAATAAATAAATAAAATCTTAAAAAAAAATAAAATAAAATGTTGATTCTCGAAGCCCCATGAAGTAGGCATGGCTGATGTTATTTATGCCCATTGTATAAGAAGTTAAATTCCCAATTCAAGGTCATGTGGAGCCAGGACTTGGTTTCCAGTGTCCTGGCTATTCTTCCAAGGCTGTGCGTATGTCTTCATTGGAGAAGTGTCTGTTCATATCTTCCCATTTTTTGATATGATTATCTGTTTTGCATGTGTTGAGTTTGAGAAGTTCTTTATAGATCCTGGATATCAACCTTTTGTCTGTACTGTCATTTGCAAATATCTTCTCCCATTCTGTGGGTTGCCTCTTTGTTTTGTTGACTGTTTCCTTTGCTGTGCAGAAGCTTTTGATCTTGATGAAGTCCCAAAAGTTCGTATTTGCTTTTGTTTCCTTTGCCTTTGGTGACATATCTTGAAAGAAGTTGCTGTGGCTGATATCAAAGAGGTTACTGCCTCTGTTCTCCTCTAGGATTCTGATGGATTCCCATCTCACATTGAGGTCCTTTATCCATTTCGAGTTTATCTTTGTGTACGGTGTAAGAGAATGGTCGAGTTTCATTCTTCTACATATAGCTGTCCAATTTTCCCAGCACCATTTATTGAAGAGACTGTCTTTTTTCCACTGTATATTTTTTCCTGCTTTGCCGAAGATTATTTGACCATAGAGTTGAGGGTCCATATCTGGGCTCTCTACTCTGTTCCACTGGTCTCTGTGTCTGTTTTGATGCCAGTACCATGTTGTCTTGGTGATCACAGCTTTGTAGTAAAGCTTGAAATCGGGTAATGAGATGCCACCAGTTTTATTTTTGTTTTTTAACATTTCCTTAGCAATTCGGGGTCTCTTCTGATTCCATACAAATTTTAGGATTTGAGTACAAGGCAGGGCCACCATGTATGGCCCAACTAGAAACCAACTTACGGTTTGCTTCCTGAATCCTCCATACACCATAGACTAGCCTTACTTCTCTGCTGAGGGAGGAACTTCTCTTTCTGATTTACACAAAGATGTCTAGAAAGCTAGCGGGAATTCCATACAAGGCTAAGCCTGAACGGAAAACCGGAAGCATGAAATTGATGCTGATAATGTTGGTTTCTTCCTAGGATCTCCATATCTCATCCTATCCTAAGGAATTTAGAAATTTTAAATTTATATTAAGCCTGGGAATTTTATATTTACATTGAATTCTGTGCTTTAAAAAAAATATATATTTATTTGAGAAAGAGAGAGCACAAGTTGGTGGGGAAGGACAGAGGCAGAGGGAGAAGCAGACTCCCACTGAGCAGGAAGCCTGATGCAGGACTCAATCCCAGGACCCAAAGATCATGACCTGAGCCGAAGGCAGATGCTTAACCTACCGAGCCACTCATGTGTCCCTATGCTTTTTGTTTTGTTTTGTCTTTTAATTGCTTTTTATTGACGCACTACTCTATGTCAGACACAGACTTCCGCTAGGGATGTGGTTGTGAAAAGAAACACAACCTTTGCTCCTAGAGCAGCGGTGGGGCAGCATCTATTCCATGGCACACAGCCATAAGTGTTTTGATGGTGACACCATTTGGAGAGGATCTTTGAGTTCTAATGTAGAAGAAGGTCAGGGAAAGAAGTCTTCCCAGCAGATAGGAAATCCATGTAGAAACTGAAGATGTGGGAGTTAGGGAGAGAGTAGCTCAGGGGGATGAAATGCACTGAAGTCTCACGAGGCCCAAAGCAGGCCTTCTAGGACTTTGACAGGGCATTGGAAGTCACCTGCAGCAGACTGAGCAGACTGAGCAGACATGGGCGGGAAGGGGGAGGGAGGGAGGAGGCAGAGTTTGCTCCTGCTTTCCAAACATCTAGTTCAATAGACTGAAACTTTCAGCATTTTGAAGCTGTATAGAATCTCATGGGGGAAAGGCACTCCTGTTGAGATTTTAAAATGTGAAATGTCATCCTCTAAAATAATTTTTTTTTTAAAAGATTTTATTTATTTATTTGACAGAGATCACAGGTAGGCAGAGAGGCAGGCAGAGAGAGAGGAGGAAGCAGGCTCCCTGCCAAGCAGAGAGCCCGATGCGGGGCTCGATCCCAGGACCCCGGGATCATGACCTGAGCCGAAGGCAGAGGCTTTAACCCACTGAGCCACCCAGGCGCCCCTAAAATAATTTTTTTCCTCTGATTTCTAAATGGAATCATTTTTACTATGGAGAATACATGAACATGGGAAGGAAAACAATCACCCCAAAGACTGACAGCAATTTTACTATGCTATAAACTTTTCGGTGTTTCCTTTTAGGTTTTGACTTATACATGTTACATAATTGAGATTTTGATATGTATGCATTGAGATTTTGATATGTATGCAACTTGAAGTCATATGTATATTTAACCTTTTATCATAAAAATACCCTCCTCATTAAAATCCCCCATAAATATAGTTTAGAAAGAATTCATTTATAGTTCCTCCACTGTTGGATATTTATGAGACTCTAAACTTTATTAAACACAGAGCTGAGGATAGTATCTTCATGTAAAGATATTTATTGGGATTCTGAAGTATTTCCTAGAAGTTGAGAATTACCATGTCAGAGAACAGGAGCTGAGGTTTCTGAGACGTTTTGCCAAACAGTATTTCAGAAATGAACCCTCCTTCCCATTCTTTGGTAGTATTTGCAAGCACAACTTTGTACAAAGACTCTTCTCTTGATAAGCATTAATGTTTGTCCTGCCTTTGGGGGGTTGGGAGTAATTAGCAAGTCTTCCTGGTGTGCTTGGGATTGAGTGTGTGGAGTACTATTAAGTATCTGGAAGGATGGATGATTTGAAAGGTTTCTTTCTATCTGTTGGCCAGTCTGATGAAGAAACCTGGGCATTGGGATGCCTGGGTGGCTCAGCTGGTTAAGCCGCTGCCTTCAGCTCAGGTCCTGATCCCTGGGTCCTGGGATGGAGTCCCGCATAGGGCTCCTTGCTCAGCAGGGAGCCTTTTTCTCTCTCTGCCTCTACCTGCCACTCTGCCTGCTTGTGTTCTCTTTCTCTCTCCCTGACGGAAAGAAAGAAAGAAAGAAAGAAAGAAAGAAAGAAAGAAAGAAAGAAAGAAAGAAAGAAAGAAAGAAAGAAAGAAAAAAGAAAAGGAAGAAAAGAAAGAAACCTGGGCATTTTAGTAATGCTATGTGGTTCATATCATTCCTTACCTCATTCTCAGTATGTTAGATCATTTTCATACATCAGCGACAGTCGTCATTAACAAACTTATTTTGTAAATATTTAGGTGGTCACTCTTGCGCTAATCAATTAGTTTTTCATTTTTCAAACAAGAAAATCATGAGTGTCAGCTTTGAGCCAAAGCAGGGACACTCTCTAGCTAACGGTCCGAGACATGTGACTGACTCCACCATTTGTGGCATGGCGGGCACCTCCTGTTTGGGACCTCTGGGTCAGGTTCTGTAACAAAGGAGTATAGGAAAAGTCTTCTTCCTGCCATTGTGCCAGGCCAGCAAGAACCACCTTCCAGCTAGATACTCATTGATTACCTACCATAGGCCTATGGGTTTGAGCCAAAGAGATCCAGGTATAAGAAACTGACTCTGCCTTTGAGGAGGTTACAATCTAGTTGTGGAGCAAATCCGATA
Source organism: Mellivora capensis (assembly GCA_004024625.1). Classification (NCBI taxonomy): domain Eukaryota; kingdom Metazoa; phylum Chordata; class Mammalia; order Carnivora; family Mustelidae; genus Mellivora; species Mellivora capensis. Next base: position 21,374 of record PISX010024916.1, on the reverse strand, counting down.
GGAAAACTAACATATTTTACTTATTCAGTGCTAGGAGCTATTTATATGTAAGGGATTTTGATTCTATGTTGAAAAACATTTCGATTTAAAATGTTTTGTTTTTTTTTTAAGATTTTATTTATTTTTTTGACAAAGAGATAACAGGCAGGCAGAGAGACGGTGGGGGGGGGGGGGAGAGGAGGTGGGTAGAAGCAGGCTCCCTGCCGAGCAGAGAGCCTGATGCCCGAGCTGGATCCCAGGACCCTGAGATCACGACCTGAGCCACCCAGGTGCCCCAAAATGTTTTTATTTTTATTTTTATTCTAAATACCATTTATAAAGTCAAAAAATTATGGCTTCGTTTTCCCTATGGTTCTGAGCTTTATATACTATTTGGGAAGCTCTTCTCTTTACCTAAACTAATGAAAATATTCTTCACTTTTTCCTTCTGGTACTTTTATGTTGTGTTAGAATATTTAAAACAAACCATTTGGAATTTGGTTTTTTTTTGTGTGTGTATTATGTGACGTAGCAGTTTATTTATTTTCCACATTGCTTATTTCCATATTTCTTCATTTATTTTCCACATTGCTTATTTCCATTGTCTCAGTACAGTGTATTGTCTCAGTACATTGTCTCAGTACAATGCATTAAAGAATCCAGCTCTTCCCTTTCAGTTTGAAATTGTTCTTTTCTTAGATGCTAGATTCTCCCACATTCATGAAGTTGTTTCTCTCCTCTCCTTTTCCAGGAGCCCTTTTGTAACTTATTAGCTATGTGAGTTTGATTAAAATGCTCTCCACTGGGGTTTCCCATATTTAAATGGGGGATAATGCAGACACAATTCCATTTCACAGAGTTGCTGTGAGAAGTTAGCCATAATGTGTCAGGACTGGGCCCCATTGCAAGCACTTAATAAGTGATATTGTTGTTTTCACTGTTGTTTGTTTTAGGGCGGTGCCAATGGCTCTTAGTTATTGTACAGTTGACCTTTGAACAAGGCAAGGTTAAGGATGTCAGTAGCCCCCCTCCACCCCGCCCCCTCCCGCAGGAGAAAGTCTGGGTTTAACTTTTGACTGCACCCAAACTAAACTACTCATAGCCTACCATTGACTGGAAGCCTTACCAGTAACATAAATAGTTAGCACATATTTTTGAATTTTATATGTATTGTACACTGTATTCTTAAGGTAGAGAAAAGAGAATGTTACAAAGAAAATTGTAAGGAAGAGAAAATACATTTACAGTAATGTATTTATTGAAAAAAATTCATGTTCCCCAGAGGAAGTAGGAGTGATAGGCTCTGTATTTTCATTCCAAATAAAATTCTTTCTAAAAAGAAAAAAAATCCATTTATAAGTGGACATGTACAACTAAAATGTTTTTTGTTCAAGGGTCAGTGATGGTAGATAGTCCTTGTTACTGTTTTTCTTTCAAAAAATTTCTAAGTTTTCTTGGCTGTTCTTCTACCTTTATTTTCCTACTTGAATTGAATATCAATTCATCAAACTCCAAGAAAAACAAACAAAAAAAGAACAATTGAGATTCTGTTTGAAATTGCATTAAATTTATATATTAAATGGGGAGGTTTGACATGTTATAAAATTGAATCTTTTCATCTACAAACAGTGTAGCTCTCTTCATTTATTTAGGTTTCATGCTTTGTTTTGGTCTTCAATCAAATTTTAATTAAGTTAAGGCTTAGGCATTGATTTTTCTAGTTTCCCCATCTCTGAGACCATCCCTCTTCCTCAGAACAGGTAGAGGCATCTCTGGAGTTTCATTAAACACCTTGAAATACGTTCTCTTTTAAGTCATCCAAACACCCCTGTGAGGTAAGATCGAACATTTCAGTCTTACAGGTGAGGAATATAAAAGGAACAGAGGAATGTATCAGACACATACATATTTTTACTGAGTCTAAAGTAGGTCTATTATTCCCATTTTGCAAATGAGAAAACCTATTCTAAGAGGTTAAGTTGACATGGCCAAGGCATACAGTAAACTAAGAGATAGGGTTCAAACCCAGAACTTGGGGTTCCCAGTCAGATGGGAGCCAGCGGCCACTGCTTCTCCCTGGTGCTCTCTCAGACTCTCTGTACTTGTCATTTGTCTCAATGAAGGTGACCTGAGACCAACCAGTCTGTTTCTTAGGGGAGGCGGCCATTCCCCAGTCTAGTTTCTGGACCTGTCATCTGAATGGCCCAGTACATACAGCCATTCCCATGAACCAGTGATATGGTCGTCAGTTCCGATGGTGTTGAATATGGCCTGGATACCTGGCTGCCTCTTAGCCTGTTACAGAGAGTACTTGGGAGGAGGCCCAGGGTAGGAGAAAGCCTGAAGGAGGCCAAATAAATCTCCTGTATTCCTGAGCCTTGCTTTTCTGTTATCTGACTGCTAGGGTTGAGAAACCCCATGGCCAAGTCAAGTTGTCAGGTTCAATACTAGATGACCCAAGGCAGCTAGTAAGGGATGAGAATCACAGAGTGAGCGGGAGGCGGAGCCTGACCTGTAGCTGCCCCTCCACTGGTACCCTCCGCTAGGAAAGACCTGCTGTCCCAGCAGCAACTGCGTCTGCCATCAGCCTTTGCTGTGTTTTCCCCAGATTTGTGCATTGATCTTCCTTGATTTATCATTCACCCTTTGTCCTTTTTGCAGAAACAGGACATCACGTACTTGCTTTTCTCGATTTGCCCACTGTAGGCACTTGGGTGCAGAGGCAGAATTTTAACCTCGTCTTTCTGATTTTGTGTTCGTATGTGTGAATATTTGTGCTTGGATTGCCTCTCTTGTATTGTGGTGAAATGAATTACAGTCCAGAACCTGGGCTCTCGCAGAGATCCCTGGAGGCCAACTGCCCTGGCCTCTGCCTCTGGGCAGGTCTATATCTGAATGGAGCCAAAGGGCTCCTGACTATTCTTGGGGGCATCCAGTGGGGTGGAAGAGAAGCTGAGTGAGGGCTCCAGGTGCTGGGCAGTCTGTGTTCATTTGAAGCATCTGTTTCATATTTTGAGACTTTGAGTCATGTTTCACTAGTTAAAAATGCTTTGCTCTTAAGAGTAGAAGGTTGAGGGGCACCTGGGTAGCTCAGTGGGTTGGGGCCTCTGCCTTTGGCTTGGGTAATGGTCTCGGGGTCCTATGATCGAGCCCTGCATCAGGCTGTCGGCTCGGTAGGGGGCCTGCCTACCCCCTCTCTCTCTGCCTGCCTCTTTGCCTACTTGTGATCTCTGTCAAATAAATAAATAAATAAATAAATAAATAAATACATAAATCTTTAAAAAAAAAGAGTAGAAGGTTGAGATTACTGGTCTGTGCCAAGTAGATGGGATTCATGTTCTCCTTTGAAAGAATTTCAGAAATGAAAATTTAAGCCAATTATGCTTGATTTCCTAGATTGTATAGGGAATGCTAATTTGTGAGAGAGGCACGTCTGAGTGACTCTGAAGACACTGGAAGTAGGATTTATTTCTTTGGAACTCAGCAGGTATCCCTAGAGTACCTGCCCCTCTAAGGGTGTTGAGTTTTCCAACTCTAAAATGGTGCCTTCTGGAGTTGACCGTTATAATAACCTCATGTAACCCAATGCATAACCTTGTACTACACAAAGGTGCAGGGTGATGAGACAGAGAAACCTCAGATCTCCTGCCCCAGAGTGAATTACAGTCTATTTAAGGAAAGAGCCCTCCATTGTTAAGGTTTGAAGGGAGCCCTCACATAGTTCTTTCCTTCCTTGCCTGTTATCAGAAGCAATTGAGAGAGATTCAGGACTCAGGCAAATGGAGGTTAAAATATCCCCTTTAGGACCAGCAAAGCTGATCCTAGAGAACGTAGTTTATGTCTGTGGACAAGTAAAGTTTCTAAAAGTGAGTCCTAGAACCAGACTTCTGCACCCAACACAGGTAGCACTGGAGAACCACAGGCTTCTCCTCCTATCAGTCATCACCCTACCATTTTGAGTTCTCCCCTAACATCTGTAGAATGGGGAAGCAGAGCAGGGTGGGGATTCATATCTAAGAAAGCAGATGAAGAGAAGTGGTTGAGCTACATATGTCCTCTGAATTACCAAGCTAGAGAAAAGATTCGGGAGTTCCTTTGAAATCTGTCTGTCCACGAGGAGACACCAGATCAGGGAGAAGGAGGTTTCCTCCCTCAAGAAGCCCAACTGATCAATTAGAGATATGCTCTAAGGCATCCTGGCTATATGAATTTTGGTATAAGATTCATATTTATTGCCTGAAAAGAAATTATCAGAATAGCATGTGTTTAATCAGGGAGCATTTCTGGAGGAAGCATTGGGCTCAGTTTGGTAGAGAGAAGTGCACAGTTTTAAACAGATCGACCTCTAGAAGTAGGGGAGGGGGGAGTTCAAGATGAGCTTGAACTGAAGTAAAATGAAAAAGGCCTCCCACCATGACAAACACAGTGGGCTCTCATGATCTGAGAGGTGTGGGTAATGTCATCAACCCTGGGAGCCATAAATGGAATATGAAGACTAGATGGCACAGTCCCAGCTGGAAAAGTTCACAGGCATGGGGCCCCGCTGATAAGTACCGTGGGTGGCCCATAGGTGGCAGCTGGGAAGGTTATGGTTCCAGGGATTCTAACAAAAGATGAAGCTCTTGGGTTAGACCTCATGGGGGGGGTGGGGGGGGGGGCTCTCCTCTCATTCCTTACTGGTTTGATAAATTAGCAGCATTTTCTGGTTTACCATCTGAAAAAAATAATTGCTTAATTTTTTTTTTAAGAGCAGAAAGAAAATGGTGTTTTGATTTGTTTGCTTTTTGTCTTACCAGCTATAGGATATAAGGGAGAGCTGTGGGTGTGTAGGTTCAATTGGTGTGACGCTTTGAGTTTTCTGTTGTTTAATTGAAAATGGTTTAAAATCCCATAGTTTCTGAGCAGGGAATTGGGAAGAATAGTAATATAGACCTTTCAAAAACAGTAGTTGATTCAAAGGCCATATTCTTCTTGATTTTGGAAGGCTATGTGTGATTTTTTGTATAGTGGATTTTTCTTTCAAAACACTTTTTTCATTGGGTGATATTATAGATTTGTCTTCTAAGAGCACCCAGAAACTGGCAGCTGAAAATTACGGAACAGAAAATCGACAGAGGAATAAAATTAAGTATGGATGAATGTATAGATAATGAAGATTTAAGGAGAATATATTCCCATCTGATCTATTTGCTGCCTGTTTGACTATATATTTTATGCTTATTTATGCTTCCATCTGAGTAAGTGGGATAGCCAGATGTGTAAACTGGGTATTGTTAAGTTGGATTGGCTAATCCTCATGTCAGTCAGAGATGTCTCTCTGGCCATGTTGTTGTATAATGTAGAGTTTGCCGTGATTGCCCGAAGAGAGGCCCAGAGATACCTCTTGGGGATTTATTTCCATCTCCCAAGATTCAGTGAGTTGTTTGCTAGCTATCTTAAAATAAAATAATATATGTAAAATGCTGAACACAGTGCCTGGTATATAGGAAGCTTCTCTACTTCTTTTTTAAAAATATTTAATTTATTTATTTGACATGCAGAGAGAAAGAGAGAGAGAGCATGCACAAACAGAGGGAGTGACAGAGAGAGAGAGAGAGAAGCAGGCTCCCTGCTGATCAGGAAACCCAAGGGAGGGAGGTAGGGCTCAATCCCAGGACCCTGGGATCATGACTTTTGTCCAAGACAGATGTTTAACAACTGAGCCACCCTGGTGCCCCAGGAACTTTCTCTAATTCTTAACATGGAGAAATACTTACTGTATTTTAACCTGAAAGTGGTTATAAAATAGCATATAAAGTATTATCCCAGTTCTTCAAAATTCAGCAAATAGTTGAGTTCTTATATCCCAGATGCTGTTTAAGGGGATATGAGAACTAGATAGGGAAGAACTTACATTTCTTTGTGTATCATTTAATTTTGCATCACAGAATTGTTTGTTGTGGCTGGCTTTGATGTCCTCTATAGATAGAAAACATTTGTTTTCCCTAATTCTGTTTTGGAAGACAGGCACTGACTTTGTATAGATACTTAGTGGTTGACACCTGAGTGAGTGCCCTCTCTGAGAAGTTAGATGAGTCCTGCCCACCTTTTCCTTGTGTGGATTAGGGCAGTGCTTTGGAAGAGCTCATTTATCCCATTTTCACTCAGGAATTAGGATCGGAAGTGGAAACACAGTGGTTGAGCTCCGTAAAGCACTAATGTAAACACAGCCCAAAGCCACATGGGAACCTCCCTTTTTGAGGGAGTCTTTGCTGGGAGAATAATTGTGGTGGTTCTCTTCTTTCTTCAGTGTGTTGTCATCTGCCCATTGCTTTGGACCTTTTGGGTTTTTATTTTGGGGAGAGAGACTTAGAAATACAGCTTTTGGTCCATGGTTGATTGAGCGTGTGAGTCAAATTGATAGATGCCCAAACTGGATTTGGACACTGGGGCCCTTTAGCAATGGAAATTCGAGTTTGCAGTGGTCTGCCAGCCGTGGTTGGCAATGCCTGTCCTGGTCCATGGTCTTTACTTGTCTACAGCATGGTCTAAAGTAAGTATTTAGGTTTCTGTACCTTAGTGACTTTCCATAAGATCAGAAGGGATTTTTCAACCCATTTTCTAATCATTTTGCAAGGGTTAAAAGACCTACATTTATAAAATATTGGAACCGGAAGAAAATCCCTGCCAAATAGTCACTGTGAAAGTTTCTTATCCTATCAAGAAGAGGAATTCACAGTATGACATCCCAGCCCCTGAAGAAATGAAACCATTTAAGAATGAGAAATTATTTGTACCTATTCATTCCCAAGTCTTTTTTTCAGAGCCCCTCATGTGAGCATGCAAATTACTGACCAACCTTTTGATATTTCTTTCAGGGACGCCTGTGTGGTTCTTTGTGAAAATTGCTCCAATTCGAAATGAACAGGATAAAGTGGTTTTATTCCTTTGCACTTTCAGTGACATAACAGCTTTCAAACAGCCAATTGAGGATGATTCATGCAAAGGTGTGTAATTCTGATCGTGCGCGTACATTTATGCACTGTGTGTTTTTTTTAATCCTGTGGTGTGACCCCCCCCCTTCCAGAGATTTTGAGGTTGCCAAGGCAATCTCTGCCCAAAGATCAAGATTTAAACTTTAATTTGTGTCGGGTAAAGCATTGTATCATTCTGGAATGTATTAAGGGGGAAGAAGAGAGGGGAAAAAAGCTTTGTTTAGGAAAGCATTTGAATCAATTTTATACCTTTTTAGATTAACCCTTTCCAGTAACGATTAGACAGAAGAAGGGAGCTGGGCAACTCTGGTAGCAGCAGCTTCTTTCTGGGGTCCCCAGGACAGATGCCGGTCACCCATATGAGGCAGCCCATGGTTACATTGATCTTATTTGTATGTAAACTTTGCTAGATTTGATTGACTTCTTGTATTTCAAGATTGTTAAAGTAGATTTTAACACATCTCTGCCTCTGTGGTTGATTGAGTTAAGTCTTGGCTGGTGAATTCATTGGAAACATGGTATTAATGAGGCCAGGGTCTTGAGTAACATTTGCATATGGGTCATTTAATCAGCCTGTGACTGCAGATGGTAGGGCTCACTTCAGCTGTATCATGGGCATGTATTCTTTAAATAACACTGGGGGCCAAGGAAGGAAAGGGCTCAGAATTTCAAGAACGATGGTACTCCTGAAGAGCTCGAGCTAATCCGATATACACAAGACGGCATGTTATTCCCGGAGGTGTGGGATTCGGAGGCATCCCAGCACTCTCTTATGTCCCTCTTCCCCAGCGTGCACACGAGGTAACCTGGAGGCTGTAGCTCCCCTTAGTTGTAGTGCCTCTAGGGCCTGTGGCTGATTTTCCAGCTCCCTGAGAACCATGCTCCTTGAGGTTTTCCGAGATGCACCAGAGAGATCTGAGCGGAGTCCGGGGAGAAGCCAAATGGGGATGTGACAACATTGTGATTGTTAAATGTGCCTAATAGGAGGAAATAAAAAGTGTGATGTGGCTGCTCTCCTGGGCTGTGTCCTCTAGCAGGTCTGGAGGCCTACATTTATAAAGTTCAGAGCACAACACTGTGTATGACCATCATCGTAGTTTTCATCATATTTTTCCTTTTAACTGTCTGATAACCCAGTAAATCAATTGCAGCCTTCCTCTTGGTTTCAAGACGGCAGCAGGTAGAAAGTTTCTCGAAGAGCACCCCAACCTCCTGCAGTCTCCTCTATTTCCTGCGCGCTTGTGATTCCCCGATTTCCGGATTCTAGCTTAAGGATTTCTCAGTATGATAGTGATTCCGCAGTGAAAGACCGACTCGTGATTAAGTATCACCCTGCTACCCTCTAGAAAAGTGCTTTGCTTCTTTAACTGAGTAAACTCATAAACAATTAAAGGCCCTCAGATATTTTGACATTTGTGTTTGTAAGTTTTGTCTTAAAAATGTAAAGAGTCAGCATGTTGGTTGAGTCAGGCTGCTTGCCTCTCGCCACCGCTGGAACGTCTTTGGGTGACACGCAAATGTTGTTTAGTAGGAAAGGCGTCCTCAGGAGAGAGCACGCCTCACGTGCCGCCGAGGCTTCTGCGTTCGGAAATGTGAACGAGGTGATCAATCAAAGTGATGCGGTGAGATTCGCCTCAGTTAATTGTCCAGGAAAAAATATGCTCTACGTCATTTAACCTGAGTCAATGATGCATTTCCTTGCTGATGAGTGTTTAGGTGCACATGCCTCACGCACACATGCATGCTCACAAGCACACACGCATGCTCACAAGCACACACGCATGCATGCTTCAGTACTCCGTGTAGGAATGCTGCTAGTGATCGCTTAAAGCCTTCTCCAAGACATGACTTTATAAGTCTGTCCATTTCCAGTGCCACGACAGATATGTTTGGACCCTCCCTCTTGTTATGTCACTGTGCCCCTGTCCTCCTTTGAGTGCATCACTCTACTTAGGACAAGGTCAAATTTTATATTCCTCAGTTTATGGTGGAAGAGCTTGAGAGCTGCCCAAGCCTTGTTCATTGTAAGTCTATAAACTGCAGCTCTGGCTGCAAGGATCCAGTCTAGGAAGATACGTTGCCATGTGGCTGGATTGTTCTTCTGACTTGACGTTTCTTCTTGGATGTGCTCTCCCATTGGGAGCTTCTGGCAGATTCTAGCTGGGTTTTCAGTGCAGCACCCCAGTCGGCAGTAAGAGTCTTGAGAGCCTTGCTGACCCAGGGTTGTTGGGAATTCACTCTTGAGCGGGAAGGGGAGTGTGGCTCATCCAAATCCCCAGGAATCCCCAGATAATTGCTCTTTGGCTTAGGAGCACATGTTTCCCACTATCAGATTCACCCTTTGCTTTAGTCAGCTGTGCTCAAATTGTCTTTAAAAGGACATTGTGCCCCTTGATCACGCAGTGCCTAACTCTGGAGCTTGGGACAGGGCTAAGTGCCTTGCTAGTGATGGGTAAAGGCCAGCGGGTGCCTCACATTTCCCCACAAACAAGCAGCTGTGGACTATTTCAGCATCAGACACAAAGAAACTCCCCTTCCCCAGGCCCCTCTTTGACTGAGTGTATCAATTCTCAGGCTCCTTTGTAGGAATGATCCAGGCCCCTGACCACCTCATCTTCTCTTTTCTGCCCATCTTTTGACTGCTTCCCCTGGTTTCTGATTAAAAAGTGTCCACAGATGGTGGGAGCCAGGAAATGCAAGTCAGGCTACAGCTGTGTGTGTGTGTGCGCGTGTATTTGAAGTCAGAATGAGAGAGAGAGTAGATGGGAATTCTTGGCTGAAACGAGAATCTGTAATGTTCCAGGGGTTTCATTTTTTTCTAATCTCTTACTTATCTGTTTTTTTAAGTTTAAATTCAATTAATTAACATATAGTGTATTATTAGTTTCAGAGGTAGAGGTCAGTGATTCATCGGTTTTATATAACACCCAGTGCTCATTACATCGTGTGCCCTTCTTGATGCCCATTACCCAGTTACCCCATCCTCTCCCCTTCCCCCTCCAGCAACCCTCAGTTTGTTTCCTATGATTAAGAGTCTCTTATGATTTGTCTCCCTCTCTGATTTCATCTTATTTTTTCCTCTCTTCCCCTGTGATCTTCTTTTGTGTTTCTTAAATTCCACATATGAGTGAGATGATATGGTGATTGTCTTTCTCTGATTGACTTATTTCCCTTTCTTACTTTCTGTTATTATAGATAATTGATAGTGGCTGCAGGATATTTTCCTCTGTCCTATTCTCCCCTTTGAGCGAGGAGGCTTGGGTACATGGGTAGAGAAGAATTAGATGGTAAGGCTCAGAGTTTTCTCTCCCCATTGTTCCCTGAAGGATGAGGCTGAGTCATCCCTCTTGTTTTGTCTCTTACCCCACCAAATAATCTCACATTAAAGGAGTGAATTAACTTTTAAAGACTCACGTATTTACTTCCACACAGTAAACTTGAGCCAGATCCAGATAAAAAAAAGGAACGTAAAACTTTAGAGGAGATTTTTAAAGGCCAAAGATTGAGAACGTGCGGGGAGGAGGGCTCGAGCAAGCTGTTGTAACTGCAGACCCTTCCCCATATCTCCTTTTGTGCAATGTTTGCAAGGCAGTCTTGGAAAAGAATCTGGGCAGTGGATACAAGCCACAGGTCCCCTTGGCTTCTCCGGTACTAACATTTTGTCTGTCCGTCCTTGGGATAATGGAAAGTTGATGATTTAGTGACTGCTCCTTGAAGAAGCCACTCTAGAGTTTTGGTTATTTCTACACTGTTGAGGAAAAGATCAGGGGAGGAGGACCTGAGAATCCTTAGGTGGTGTCCACATTGACTGTCCATCTTGGTCCCTGGTGTCCTCTATTCTCTTGCATACATTGGGTTACGGCACCAGGTCCTCTAAGAGAATCTGTGATTCTGCAGATTAGGACCCGCCTGTCCTCACAGCCTCCCCACCAAAGTCAGGACTCCTGCCAGCCATCCTCTGCAACTTCTACTCAAAGCGACTTGGCATTCTTTCCCGGGGCAGGGACCTGGATGTCTGTCTTGTCTCCTATCTCTGAACTTACTTATCCTTGGAGGATCTGGGATTTCACTTCATCCCAGAACCCTCTTCTCTGGCTGAGGGAGGATACAGAGCTGTGTGGGCTCAAGCAGCCTGGTGGGGGTCTTGCCCGCATTGAATCCTGTTGTGTGCTGTTGTGTGGTCAAGGAAGGGGGATGTGGTTGTCCTTATGGAGAGTGGAGAAAGGATCCAAGGAGTACTTTTTAGCTAACTGCTGGATCGTACATTGTGTTTTGTTCCTTCTGGCCTTCTTCTGCTTTCACGCCTCCCCTTCCTGTCCACCCCCTCTCACCCCAAAAACACCCAGTACCAGTGTGTGCTGGATAGATACAAGCCTGAGACCGGGGGGAGTATAAAAAGAGGGAGTGGGCAGTTCTGCCTGTGGAGGGGCAGTATCCAGGAAGGGCACTCTTGAACCTTATCTTCCTGTGGAAAAGGTCCACTGCGCTTCCCTGAAGGAAATTCATCCTGAGCTAGGTTCTCATTGGGTTGTCTCCTCCCATGTGGCCTTTCGCACAATAAGAAATTGTTTCCAGGGGGGTTTCTCCTGATGGCTCTGGTCCAGATGGTACCTGTTATGTTCCATCATGTGCATCTGCTTCTCCGACATGTTTTTAATCTCATTGTGTGGCTGTTACCCCAGTCCCCCAAACCAGGAACCCAGAGACTGCCTGGGATGCCTCTTCTCTCCTTCTGCAGCTGTTGCTCCCCGAATTCTGGGGGTCCTACCCCTACAGCTGTTCTCAAGCTCTCCTTGTTGCCGAGCCCAGGCCCTGGGATTGTTCACGCATGCAGGACCTCTTGCCTGGGGTCCTGACTGGTCTTTTATCTGTCAACCTTGTTTTTTAAAAGCCTACCTACCATGCTTGTTCCCATTCTGTCTTTCTAAAGTGAAGTTGGTGTGTTTCTTCCTTCCCAACCTATTAAAACTCCTTCCTGGTTCCCCAGGGGCTTCAGGATGAAGTTCAAATTTCTTAACCTGTTATCTTGGTTCTTACCACTGACATTCTTCTCCCTGTGGCCCCTGGCAACCACTTTAACATCACTTCAGGCCAAGGGCTTCACCCTTCTTCCCTCTACCAGCTGTGCCTCCTTCATCTAGCCTTTTAGGTTGTCTTACTCTTCACTGACATATTACTCTGTTTTATGGTTTTTGCCTTTGTAGGTGCTGTGCTTCCTGTGTATAACATCTCTCTTTTTCTTCTTGTGTTTTAATTCCTACTCATCTTTCAAAATTTTGTTCTGGTGTCACTTCCTTTGCCCTAACCCTAAGCTATGCCTTCTCCGGACAGTCTTGACCATACCATCCTATACTCATGTCTGTCCCAGAACTTAGCTTCCACATATGGCTTTTTAAAAATTTATCGGTCAGTCTTCCCTGCTGGGGCACATGCTCTTTGAAGTTGGAATCAGTATCTTATTGATCTTAGTATCTCCAGTACCTGGCACTATGCCTGGCGTGTAACAATTATGTTTACAGAATTAATACATGAATGAAGGAAGTTTTTCATCTGGCCCATTAGAAAATATCTATAATTCAGCAAGGAAAACATGGGGTGGAACTTGGAAGAGAACTTATTTCCTTCCTTCAGAACAGGCAGAGCCTGACCATGCTGATAGAGGTGTGATGGAGAATTTTACACTGTTGGTCCATTTCCCTGTCCAACACCCATTCCTCTTCCCCTGCCTTCCACTAAGCCAGTGGAGAGCCAGCTCCTTTGAGAGCCACATTCCTGGAAAGGTTTCAGGGCTAGCCCAGAGCTCGAGAGGCTAGCCAGAGCCTGGGGAGATGCCCAGAGGTCCAGGGATCTTTCTTTTCATCCCTTGTGCTAGATCAGCTTATAGACCGGGACCCTGAGCTCCCTGCCAAGCAGGGTCTGGGGTATCTGTGCTGCCACCTCCTTCTTATCATCTGTCTCAGAGTTTGGGTCATGGTGGTGGTGTAGTGATGATAGCAGAGGGGTGGGTTGGATCGAGGGCTTGCAGAGCCCTTGCTGATCTTTTCACGCACAGCTGTGTTTTACCTGATGGAAAAATATACTTTCTGTTCTTGAAAAGCTTTGCAGAATTCAATTGCAGTTTTGTTTCCAGCTGAAAGAGCCTAACTCTGAAAAAATCCAAGTTCAGTACTAGGCTCTTTGGGATTCTTGTTATTTGGGGAACCTGTCACCAACAGTCCTTCCCCCATCCCAGAACAGGCTAAAATAAGCCCTTGCTTTCTCCCCACCTGCCCAGGGATTAGATTCATTTCTTATTCCCCTGGCTTTGGAGATTGTAATGCACTGGATGGCCATTTAACTAGCTTGTTCTTGCCACCCCTGGAACCAGCTCAGTCTCTGCTAGATCAGACCATGTGGGGGATGGGAGCAGCCTAAGCCTAGTCACAAATTCAGAGAAATAGCTCAACTGTCTGGTATCATCTAGCAGGAAAGCTTTGGGCCAGAGTGGAAAGATCTGGGTTCTGGACTCTTTGTAATTGTCTAGGCATTCTGTGCCTCAGTTTCCCCATTTGTAAAACGGAACTGAAACCTGCCCTACCTACGTCACAAAGCTATGATTAGAACAAAGTGAAAGTGCAGGGAAAAGTAAATTGCTACACAACTTTGAGTGTGTCTAGATGCCTTTCTGAGAGCCAGTCTGGCTTGGGAGGAATGCAGAGGAACTCACAGGAGCCCAGGAGGACAGTGGGTGTGTGGGCTCCCAAAGTGTAACCGGTGGTGTGAATGTCTGTGACCTTCAGGACGTGGTTGAAACTGTCTTCTCTCTCCTCTGCATGCTCCAGGCTGGGGGAAGTTTGCTCGGCTGACCAGAGCTCTGACAAGCAGCAGGGGCGTCCTGCAGCAGCTGGCTCCCAGCGTTCAAAAAGGCGAGAATGTCCACAAGCACTCCCGCCTGGCTGAGGTAAGGGCAAGGGGCTAGCTCTTCGTAAACCTCACTTCCCTGGGTCCGTGCACTAAGAAAAGGGTACAGAACAAGTGCATGGTTTGGAAGGGACCTTCAGGACCCTCAGATTCATGTCTTGGTTGGGTACACATCATGATGTGTGACTTTGGGAAAGTGACCTCAGTCCTTTGACCTCTGGATTTTCCGTTAGGTAAAAGGAGTCCGCAGACCACTCCAGTCCAGCTTATTGAGGTTACATGTGTCAATTCATTTTCTTGAGAGAGTAGGGAAGGAGCTAGAAGTGCTACATTGCTACATACATGAATGGGTGTTTATTTATAAACCATAAATAATTTCATTATTTGATCAATACATATTAGAGGAAAACAATAGGAAACAAACAAAAATTACCTGCAATCCCACTAACCAGATGGCTTTGTTATAATTTTTGTATGCATTCTTTAAGTTTTTGTTAAGCGTATCCTATTACCTAAAGACCAATAAATACATTCTTTCATAGTTAATATTTATGAAGTTCAAATATATCTAAGAATCAATGCATACATTTAACGTGGTTGTGTTACCTTTTCTTCACTTTATATAATCATGAACATCTTTCCAGGTTAATAAAAGTACTTGAATTTATCATTGTTCTTTGTCATAAGGAAAGCCTGTGGTGGTGGTATTTTCCCTGTTGCTGGGACAAACGAGTGGCTGGGAAGCCTGGGCAAGGGGGTTCACTAGGCTTAATGCACCCCAGTGAATCTTACCGGTTTTGGTGGTTCTGCATCCAAATTGGGTACTATCTTTGATGGTGCCTGGCCTTCATTTTTCCCACTCAGCCTGGGTGGAGAGTGAAGAGTGTTACCCTTGCACATGGCGTGTTTCCGTCTTACCAGAGATGACAACATAAGCTGTCTGTTTGCTGGCTGATGGCCCTCAGTTCTTGGCCCTTGCTCATATGACTGGGTCCTCTCTGACCTGACTCCTGGCTCCCTAAGGGAGGAATAGCCAGCTTGGTGCAGCTCACATTCAGGGCCCTGAATATTAGATGGTTCACTACTGATGATCTCCTTGCGGCATCCCAGAGCCTCTGCCAACAGTGGGGATGAGAGCATTCACCTGTGTCACGTTAGAGAAGAAAAGGCACTTGGAAGCATAGCTTTTGGTCTTGATGTGGGCTCAGTACATCATGGAAAGAAAACTAAAGGAGACCTTTTGGCATACAGGCTGCACTTGTCCTGTCTCTGCTGCTGCTTTTTGTTAATAAAGCAATCTCCTTTCCTGCTGCTCTCTGCCTTGCTTACTCTTACTCAGCCGCATTCCTGCTGTGTGCTCCTCGTGCACACCAGGCTCGCTCTTCTCTCAGATGTCTTGTGTGGCAGCTCCTTCACCAGCCGCGAGTCTTGGCTCAAGTGTCTTTTTCTCTGGGGGGCTACCTGCGTCAGTCAGGGTTCTCCCAGAGAGATAGAACCACAAGGCTATTTATATATTCAGAGATTTCTTGCAAGGATTGGTTTATGAGACTATGGGGACTGGCTAGGTGAGTCCAAAATTTGTAGGGCAGCTTGGCCAACTGGAAACTCTTGGAAGGATCCAATGCCAAAGTCCACAGATGGTATTTGTTCTTCCTCTGCTTTGCTCTTAAGGCTTTTCAACTGATTAGCTGAGGCCCACCCAGATTATAGGGTATAATCTGCTTTCCAGAAAGTTGGCTGAGTGTAGATGATAATCACATCTACAAAATTCCTTCACAGAAATGCTTAGATTAGTGTTTGACCTAATAACTGGGTACCGGTGGCCTAGCCAGGTTGACCTATAAAACTAATCATTAGAGTTCACCCCCTGTCAGCCTGTCATACACATTTCCTTAAACCATACTTACTCACCAAATAAAGACAGTTACAGAGTCATACTTCCACCTAACATGATCCAGTTATCCTGCATATAACCAAAAATGCCAACTCTTCCCACCAGAGAAGGTGCAAAATCTTTGGGGCATGTTTACTCTTCCCTCTGATATTCTGTAACTTAAATAACTGAGGTACAAACTATTGTTAATACATCTTACATTTGATAAGGGAATAAGAGAGGGAAGAAAACAAAATATTTGCTTATTAGATATATGCATATATGTATGTCATATATATACACAAACATTCATAAGAAAATAAAAATGCTCATACCTCCTAATTCTCTCCTATTCTTTTTCTCCACTTAGTACCTTCAAATATACTATAGAACTTATTTATTTATTCTGTTTGTTGGTCATTGATACATCCCAAGCACTTGAAACAGTGTCTGGCACATAGTAGATGCTTATCAGTAGTGGTTTTTGTTTTTTGTTTAAATTGGTTGAGTGGATGAAAGAAAGGAAGTGATGTTAGTGCTTTTGTTGACCTCCTCTGGCAGAAGTAGTTGCTCATTGATTGGCAATGTAAGGCAGACATCTGGGTCCCACCCCAGGGACTAGTTAGCCTGGCTAGAGGCTTATGGATTTTACTGATCTTTTCAAAGAACCAGATTCTGATTTTGTTGATTTTCTCAGAGGGTTTTCTATTTCTAATTTCATTGATTTATGCTCTCATTTTTATTATTACTTTTCTCCTACTTACTTTGGCTTTAATTTGCTCTTCTTTCTTTTTTAGTTTCCTAAGGTGGAAACTTAGATTATTGATTTTTGCTCTTTCTTCTTTTCTCGTATATGCATTCAGTGCTATAAATCTTCCTTTAAGCACTGCTCTCACTGCACCCCACAAACGGGCACAAGTTCTGTGTTCGTTTTCATTTAGTTTAAAATATTTTAAAATTTCTCTTGAGATTTCTTCTTTGATCCCATGTGTTATTTAGAAATGTGTTGCTTCATATCTGAACATTTTGGGATTTGATATCTATCTTTCTGTTACTGATTTCTAGTTTTAATTCCACTGTAATCTGAGAGCAGACATTGGTCCTTTCTTTTAAGTTTGTGAAGGTGTGTTTCATGGCCCAGAATGTGGTCTCTCTTGCTGAATGTTGCAGGGGAGTTTGGGAAGAACATGTATTTTCGGGGCGCCTGGGTGGCTCAGTGGGTTAAAGCCTCTGCCTTCTGCTCAGGTCATTGATCCCAGTGTCCTGGGATCGAGCCCCACATCAGGCTCTCTGCACAGCGGGGAGCCTGCTTCCTCCTCTCTCTCTCTGCCTGCCTCTCCACCTACTTGAGATCTTAAAAAAAAAAAAAAGAACATGTATTCTCCTGTGGTTGCATGAAGTAGTTTATAGATTGTCAGTCACATCTGGTTGATTGATCATGGTGTTGAGTTCAACTACGACCTCAGTGATTTTCTGCCTCCTGGTTCTGTCCATTTCTCGTAGAGGATTGTTGAAGTCACCAACTAGATACTGGATTCATCCATTTTTCCTTGCAGTTCTCTCAGTTCTTGCTCCACATACTTTGATGCTCTCTTGTTAGGCACATACAGATTAAGGGTTATTGTTATCTTCTTGAAAAATCGACCCCTTTATCATCATGTGATACCCTTCTTTATGCCTGTTAACTTTTCTTGCCCTGAAGTCTGGTCTGCCAGAAATTAATATAGTTACTTCTGCTTTCTTTTGAGTGTTAGCTTGGTATATCTTTCTTCACCCTTTTATTTAATCTATTTGTGCTTTTATATTTAAAATGGGCTTCTTGTAGACAATTGGATCTTATTTTTTGATCCATTTTGACAATCTTTGTCTTAATTGGCTTACATAGACTATTGATGTTTAAAGTGATTATTGATACAGTTAGATTAATATCTGCCATATCTGTAACTGTTTTCTATATTTTGCCCTTGGTCTTTGGTCCTATTTTGTTGTCTACTTTTTCTGCTTTTTTTGTGGTTTTAATTGAGTGTTTTATATGATTCTATTTTCTCTCCTTTCTTGACATATGAATTATACTTTTTCTTTTACTTTTTTAGTTGTTGCCCTAGAGTTTGCAATATATATTTACAACTAATCTGAGTCTACTTTGAAATAACACTGTTATTTCAGTGTTAGCAAACTTGTTAGCAAGTTAGCAACACTGCTTCATGGGTAGTGCAGCTACCTTATATAGTAACAAAATAATCCTAATTCTTGATTCCTCCCTTCTGTTCTTTGTATCATTGCTGTCATTATCCATAAGTGTAGGTAAGCATATATATATATATATATATATATATACACACACACACATATGTGTATATATGTGTATATATACATATATACACATAGATGTATATGCATAGATGTATATGTATATATACACACATATATAATATTAATAAATATGTATTCATATAGAATACATATTATACATATATATACAATATATAATATTAATAATTATGTATTCATATAGAATTAAACACATTGTTGCTGTTTTATTTTGAACAAGGTGTTACCGTTACATCATTTAAGAAAATGAAAAGTAAAAGTTTTTATTTACCTTCACTTTTTCCTTTTCTGATGCTCTTTCTTTGTGTAGATCTGAGTTTCTGACATGTATTATCTTCCTTCTCTCTGAATAACTACTTTTAACATTTCTTGCAAGGCAGTTCTACTGGCAACAAATTCCTTTAATTTTTTTGAGGAAAAGTCATTATTTCTCCTTCACTTTTTTTTTTAAGATTTTCTTTATTTATTTGAGAGAGAGCAAGAGCGAAAGCACATATGGGGGAGGGGCAGGGAGAGAGGGAGAAGCAGGCTCCCCACTGAACAGGGAGCCCCAAGTGGGACTTGATCTCGAGACCCTGAGATCATGACCTGAACCAAAGGCAGATGCTTAACTGACTGAGCCACCCAGGCACCCGTCCACTTTTGAAAGATAATTTCACAGGGTACAAGATTCTTGGCTGGTGTCTACTTTTTCTTCTCTCAACTCTTTAAATATTCCAGTCGGCTCTCTTTCGTTTATGTTTCTGAGAAGAAGTTAGATGTAATTCTTATCTTGGCTCCTAATAAGTTAAGTGCTTTTTTCCCCTCAGGCTGCTTTCAGGATTTTTTCTTGACCTTTGATTTCCTGCTGTTTAGATATGATATGCCTAGATGTGTTTTGTTTGTTTGTTTTGTGGCCCTGTATCCTGCTTGGTGTTCTGTGAGATTCCTGGACCTGGGATTTGGTGTCTGACACGAATTGGGGGTAAATTCCTAGTCATTACTGCTTCAAATATTTTTTTCTGTTTCTCTCTTTCTTCCCCTTCTGGTGTTCCCATTACACACGTTACACCTTCGACAGTTGTCCCACAGTTCCTGGATATTCTGTTTTATTTACTTATTCTGTTGGTCCTTTTCTTACAGGATCTCTGTTCCTTTAGCACCTTCAGTTCTTGGTCACACCACTTCGAAGAATGAAGAGGTAGACCAGACGAAGAGTGGTTGGTGGGCAGCAAGGCAAAGTTTATTAAGCATAAGAACAAAGCTCTCGAAGAGGGAGGGGACCCGAGAGGCTTGCTATTGGAGTTTCTAAGTTTAGGGGTTTTTATGAGCTCTTTTGCAGAACCATCTTAAGCAACCAGGGTGTGCTGAGTTGTGCCAGTCAGGGCTTTGATCATGTTATCTGTCTACCTATTAGGTTCATGTCTAAGTGCTGTTGGTCTTTTTGGGCTGACAACTGGGAGCTTTTGTCTTAGCTGCCCCTTGCTCATGATAGTGACAAATGCTCTGTGGCTACTTGTTTTATTTTAGGACATTTTTCAGAAGTCATTTCTGCAAAGTCTGCAAAACAGATTGCTAGTGGGGTCCTGTCTAAGCTGCGAATAGAATGTTAGTGCTGTTCAAGTTTAGCTGTCCTGACTCCATATTTTCTTGCTGGGGACCCTGGCCCTGACTCCCCACTGTCCAACTAACTCCTACACTTTTTGTCTTTGCTTTTCGGTTTTGGAGGTTTCTATTAACATATCCTCAAGCTCAGAGATTCTTTCCTCAGCTGTGTTAAGTCTGCTGATGAGCTCATCAAAGGCAGTCTTCATCTCTGTTTTAGTGTTTTTGATCTCTAGTATTTCCTTTGGTTCTTTCTTAGAATCTCCATCGCTTTGCTTAAATAACCCATCTGTTCTTGCATGTTACATTTTTCATCAGAGCCCTTCACATATCAGTCATAGTTTTAATTCACAGTCTGATAATTCCATTGCCCCTGCCATGTCTGGGCCTGGTTCTGATGCTAGCTGTCTGTCTTCAGACTGTGTTTTTTGGCTCTTAGTATGACATGCAATGTTTTGAAAGCTGAACTTGATGTGCTAGGCAAAGGCTCATGGGTAAGTAGGCCCTTGGTGGTATGGGGGTGAGGGGTCAGGGAGAGGTAGCATTGTATAGTCCTATGATTAGCTGTTTTAGGGAGTTTATGCCCCTGGGATGTGAATTTCATGAATGCCTCTGAGTATTTCCCCTACTTTGGCCAAATGAAATTTTTGGGGGGGCCCCGAATTGGGTATTTCCCTCCCTCCCCCCAGGGCAGGGAGACTCCATGAAACCCAACATTTTAGGCTCTGGTTATACACCTCGTCCTAAGAGCCGGCCTTTCTGAAAGAGAACAGAATGCTCTGGTGTATTTCAACATAGTTACCTTTGTTCTCCTCTTCCAGAAGCAGGAGGGGATTTTTCTCTGATTTTCATGGTGAGGATCTGGTATAGCTCTTGGAGATAAAACTCACAAAACCAGCTGGCTCTCCCTGGACTTTGTAACTGTCAGAATTGGCCACACTGAGTTTCCAGAGATTTGCCAGTTTGGGGGTAGGTTTTCCTATCTGGTGCTAGTTTTTGTGGAAGCTTCTTTTCATGGGTTTCTTCTCTGGCAGGTTGTCACTTTTTATTCACCTGCCTCCTTCTGTAGTTTTTGGTGTAATGATTTACCTGCAGTTTCACTTCTCTGACAGATCTAAGAATTGTCAATTTGGGGGGTTTGTTCAGCTTTTCACTTGTTAGGATCGAGTGACAAGTTCCAAGCTCCTAACGTTCTGGACTGGAAACTGGAAGATGGCTAGTAAGTTTGAAACAGAGAAAGTTCTGTTCTCTGGCCATAGCTTACAGCTAATTTCCTGCTCAGTTTTCTCACTGGTCGGTGCCATTAGCCAAATGGAGATTGAGTAAGAGTATGGATATGCCCGACCTCTCCCTGTTCTAGGAAAATTTGACACAAAGCGCAAGTGCACTGGAAATAGCAGTTTTGCTTTTAAATGGATTGCACTTGGTATTTTCTTTCTTTTTTTTTTTAATTTTTATTTTTTTATAAACAATTTTTTATCCCCAGGGGTACATGTCTGTGGATCGCCAGGTTTACACACTTCACAGCACTAAGCATAGCACATACCCTCCCCAATGTCCATTACCCCACCCACCTTTCCCGACCCCCTCCCCCCAGCAACCCTCAGTTTGTTTTGTGAGATTAAGAGTCACTTATGGTTTGTCTCCCTCCCAATCCCATCTTGTTTCTTTTCTTCTTTTTCTGCCCCCCTAGTCCCCCATGTTGCCTCTCCACTTCCTCATATCAGGGAGAT
>PISX010024915.1:0-26989 GCA_004024625.1 Mellivora capensis | reverse complement strand
TTGGACAGCTATATGTAGAAGAATGAAACTCGACCATTCTCTTACACCGTACACAAAGATAAACTCGAAATGGATGAAGGACCTCAATGTGAGACAGGAATCCATCAGAATCCTAGAGGAGATCATAGCAGTAACCTCTTTGATATCAGCCACAGCAACTTCTTTCAAGATATGTCACCAAAGGCAAAGGAAACAAAAGCAAAAATGAACTTTTGGGACTTCATCAAGATCAAAATCTTCTGCACAGCATAGGAGACAGTCAACAAACAAAGAGGCAACCCACAGAATGGTGGATAGACCCTTTAAGAATGATTTAGTTTCCTTCTTTATCTCTGACTACAGTATTTAGTTTAAAATCTAATATGGGGTACCTGGGTGGCTCAGTGGGTTAACGCCTCTGCCTTCAGCTTGGGTCATGATCCCAGAGTCCTGGGATTGAGCCCCGCATCGGGATCTCTGCTCAGCGGGGAGCCTGCTTTCCTTCCTCTCTCTCTGCCTGCCTCTCTGCCTGCCTGTGATGTCTGTCTGTCAAATAAATAAATAAAATCTTTAAAAAAATCTAATTTATCTGCTATGAGAATCGCTACCCCAGCTTTCATTTGAAGTCCATTTGCATGAAAGGTGCTTCTCCATCCCTTCCTCACTTTCAGTCTGAATGTATCTTTAAGTTCAAAATGGGTCTCTTGTAGACAGCATATAGATGGGTCCTGTCATTTTGTTCAATCTGCAACCCTGTGTCATTTTATGGAAGCTTTTTAGGCCATTCACATTGAGAGTGATTATTGAAAGATATGTTTTTATTAACATCATGTTGCTTGTGAAGTCTTTGTTTCCATAGATGTCTCTGTACATTTCTGTTCTATGTCACTCTTGGGCTCTTTATTTTTTTTTTATTGAATCCCCCTTAATATTGCTTGTAGTGCCAGCTTGGTGGTCCTATTCTCTTTTAAACCTTACCTATCTTGGAAGCTCTTTATCTCTCCATCCATTTTTTTTTTAATGTCAGCCTTGCTGGATAAAGTATTTTGGGCTGCATGTTCTTCGCATTTAATGCCCTGAATATGTCTTGCCAACCCTTTATGGCTTGCCAGATTTCTGTGGACAGTTCTAACATTATTCTGATGGACCATCCTCTCTACATAAGTAATCTCTCCCCGCTCGCTGCTCTCAAGAGCTCTTGTCTAAAATTATGATTCATCTGTCTTACAATCAAGTGTCTTTAAGGTCTTTGTATGGTCTATGATCTTGGGGGAAAGATCTTTCTGCCTCTAGGACACAAATGCTGGTTCTATTCCCCAGACTGGGAAATTTTCATGGAGAATTTGTTCATCTATATCTACTAGTCTTCTTTCTTTCTCTGCCCCTTCAGGGATCCCAATAATTCTGATGTTGGAATGTTTCATGTCCTCATCCCCCCCCCCCCAGTTCTTTCATGGCTTCTAAGTCCTTGGTTCCAGGCCTCCTCCTGATCCTTTGTCTCTATTAGTTTGTCCTCTGGGTTACTAATTCTATCTTCTGCTTTGGTTACCCTAGCTATTAGTGAATTTAGATTAGGTTGGATCTGATTGATAACATTTTTAACTACTTCCTGGGTGGCTTTCACTTCTGCCCTAATAGATTCCATTTTGTCATTAATGGTTTTCTTCAACCTAACCAATGCCTGGCTAATTGTTACCCTGAATTCCCTTTCTGACATACTGTTTATGTCCATATCCAATAGCTCTTATGGAGAGGGCACAGTCTCTGAATTTTTCCTCTGTTGGTTTTTCCTTCTCCTGGTCATTTTGGTGAGTGGTGGCTGAGGGGATGTGTAGCTGAATATATCAACCATGATCCAGGAAAGGTGCATCCTAGAACACTTCTGAGCAGTCAGAAACTACCACCAAAAAGAAAGAAAAAAAAAGACAGAGAGACAGAGAGACAGAGAGAGAGAGAGAGAGAGAAGACCCAGCCAGAATGGGCCCCAAAGGTAAGATTTATAAGGTATACAAACAAAAACGGAAAAACAAAAAGACTGACAAGAAAAAAAAATGAACCCAGCCAAAATGAACCCCAAGTATAAGTATTCTATAATACCAGGACAAAAACAAATACACAGAAACACTGACAGAAGAAAAAGATGGGAGGGTGGTTATAAATCCTCAATGTGGGTGAGGAAGGTTATTTTGATTCTTCCTGAGTGTATCTTGATATTTTTGTTAAAGGACTCAACATTCCAGAGATAAAGGGAGCTAAAACTGGTTTATATTTAGGGGTAGTATTGATTAGGGAAAGAGGATTATCTTGAAGCTTATATCTATATGTATATACAAAAATAGAAAAGCAAAAGAAAAAACACAGGTATATTATGAAAAAAGTTCAAGTTAAAAGGTTATTATGGAATATGTTGTATTGAACCTCATTGTAGTGGTAAATATGTTTAAAAATTAAAAATAATGAGAATAGGAGAACTAATTTAAAAATAAAAGTTGTATTTATGTAATATACAGGTTTTAGCGCAATACCGGGAGCTTAATATCTACTTTTCCCTTGATATTGGGGTTTTACGGTTTTATGGGCACCCTGTGGTAGTTGTCCTCTCATTTTTTTGTCTGGCTTTCTGTGGAAGGGGCCTGTTGCATTGTTTTTCAGTCAGCCTTGCTCGGGTTGAGTCCTATTGATCTCTATAAAGGCTCTGGGCTCTGTGGAAAACACTTTTTCACGCTTTTGTTCTCTGGAGGTTTTTGTTCTTTGGCAGCTTTTTGAGGCTTCTTGGAAGTTTAGTGGAAAGCAAACTGCATCCAGACCTCCATCTCAGAGAGAAGCCTCAGTTTGCTCCCCTCTGGGCTGTCCAGAACACACAGACTTACCATCTGCAAAATCCACTGAGCCTCCCACAGGCAATGTGCACCTCCAGCCACCGTCTCAGGGGTCATGCAAAGCTCCCATGCTTGTCTCTGCACTCCAATGCTACCAAAACCATGAGCAATTTTGGTCCAGGGAGTCGGCTTCCAATGGCTGCCTTTGCTGGGACTGAGGTAGACCAGGGATAGCCTGCTGAGATTTTCAATCCTGAGCTCAGAGTGTTCAGACTCTCAGCCTGTCCTAGAGCCCACAGGCTAGGGCCCACACAGAGCACTCTCAGGCACCAGCCGGGAGCACACATGGTTCTGTCCCCCATTGTGCAGTGCACGTGCAGAGTGCAAAAGGCTGTGGTTCTAGAGATCACCAGCTGGCACACACATCAGACTCCCTCACATGTGGAGGATGCCTGGCCCAGTCCTAGTGCGAGCTGAGGAAAGCTGGCAGCTCAAGGACCAGGATCTGGAGGCTTTGCTGCACTCTCTCTGGCATGGGTGGTCTCTGGTGGTCATTGTCCTGGTCCATGGGCTTAGGCCCCTGCCCATGACCACCTAATTCCACTAGTTGCCCCGTAAGATCTTTTGCTCTTTTTGAGTGCTTTTAACCAGACTCCAGGTTAATGCTGGTCCCCAATCACAGGGCACTCTTGTATTGGGGTATTACTTTCTAATGGATCACTTCTGGTGTCTCCCTCCCCCTTCTGTTTATCCTCCGATATCAGTCCGATCATTCCCAGTATGTTTTACTTCATCACTGGAGTCTTCTGCCCCATAGAGATCCAGAAGTGTGTAATCCTACATCTCAGGCTGATTTCATGGGTTCAGATTGTTCTGGTATATAATTAGTTCATTTTAGGGGACTGGTTGAAACAGGGTCTCCTACTTCTCTTCCATCTTGCCCCAAATCCCATCCTCTCATTTCCAATCTGCAGGTGTCATTGGGTCTGAAATGGGTCTCTAGAAAATAAAATTAAAATAAAACAAAATAAAATAAAATGATAAAATGTAATGTAAAATAAAATAAAAAGTGTGAAATAAAATAATAACATAAAATAAAACAAATATTTTGTATGCAGCATATAGATGGGTCTTGTTTTTCTGTTTTTGTTTTTGTTTTTTATATTCACTCTGTCAAGCTTTGTATTTTGATTAGAGTACTTAGTCCATTTTCATTCAAAGTAATTTTCAATAGAATTGCTTTTATTGCCATTTTATTACTTGCTCTGGTTGTTTCTCCTGAAGATTTTCTCTGATCCTTCTTTGTCTCTTTCATGTTTTGCTAATTCTCTTTAGTGATATATTTGGATTTCTTTCTCTTAATTCATTATGTATTTATACTGGTTTTTGATATATGGTTACCATTCAGTTTGCATATAACCTCTTCTGAATATGGCAGTCTATATTAAGTTTAAAACCATTCTTTTCTCCTCTCCTCTCCTCTCCATATTTTAAGTATATGTTACTATATCTTATATCCTTTTTTGGTGAATTCCTTGACTGATTTTTTAAACATAAATATTCATTTTTTTAATTATTTTTGTGTTTCCTACTTCTATAATGTCACTTTTGCTCTGCACTTTTCACTCCACAAATCCATTTTAATATTTCTTGCAAAGCTAGTTTAGTGGTCATGATATCCTTTAGTTTTTGTTTATCTTTATCTCTTCTTCTATTCTGAATGATAGCTTGGTGAATAGACTCTTCACGACTACAGATTTTCTCCATTCAACAGTTTGAATATATCATGCTATTCCCTTCTTGCTTGCAAAGATGCTATTGAAAAATCATCTGCTAGTCCTATGTGGTTTTCCGTGTAAATTAACTACTTATTTTGTTTTGCTACTTTTAGATTCTGTGTTTTGTTTGTTTGTTTGTTTATTACTGTATTTTGCAAATTTAATCACAATATGTTTTGGTTACTGTCTGCTTTTATTGATTCTGTCAGGGGTTCGCATGCCTCCTGCATCTGGATATTTGTTTCTTTTCATAGGTTAGAGAAGTTTTCAGCCATTATTTATTCAAATAAATGTTATACCCTCTTTCTATGACTTCTTCTTCTGGGACTCCTATAACATGAATGTTCTTCATGATGGAGGCAACAGGTTCCCTAAATGTATTCTCATTTTGCATAATTCTTCTTTCTGTCTTTTGTTCAATTTGATTACTTTCTATTAGTCTGTCTTCTGAGTCACTAATTGATTCCTTTGCTTCCTTCATCCTGGTGTTTATTTTATCAAGTGTGTTTCTCATTTCATTTTTTGTACCTTTATCTCTATTATGTTATCCCTTTTCTGTATGTTATGGGTCTCACTTATTTCTTCCACTTTTTTTCTCAAGTACAGTGAGTACCTTTATGATCATTGCTTTAAATTCTCTATCAGGCATGTCACTTATATGTTTTGCTTTGATTTCTGTCTGTGACTTTGTCTGATTACTTCATCCTCTATCTCCTCCTTTTGTCTTTCTCTCTCTGTGTTAGGATAGACAGCTGTGTTTGGTAACCTGGGTGGCTCAGACAGTTAAGTACCTGCCTTCTACTCAGGTCATGATCCCAGGGTCATGGGATTAAGCCCCACATCCAACTCCTTGCTCAGCACAGAGTCTGCTTCTCCTTCTCCCTCTACCTGCTTCTCCCCCTTCTTGTGTGCTCTCTCCCTCTCTCTCTCTGTCAAATAAATAAATAAATAAATAAATCAAAAGAAAGGAAAGAAAGAAAGAAAGAAAGAAAGAAAGAAAGAAAGAAAACTTTGTCTTCTGCTCTTGAAAATAGTGATTTTATAAAGAAGAGGTTCTGGAGTGCCTTGCAGTGCAGTGTCCACTGTACACCAGAACCTAGCTCTTCAGGGGAGTACTGTGTGTCTGTTGTTTATGCCCTGTTCTTTTGTCTGATGCAGTTTTCCTTTTAGTGCAGTCATCTACACTGACTCCTTGTTTGTTGTAGGCTGTGCTTGCTGTCTGTTGTGTCAGTGGGAACCAATCGGACCAGCTCTGGGGCTGGGGGAACATGCTCACCAGGGAACTTGGGAGCAGGCAGTGTGTTAGAAAATTTATTCTGGGACACTAGTCTATGCAGGATCCCCTGAAATGCTAAAGTGCATGAGGACTGTGAAAGAGTTGCTGGGGACACAAGGCTGGGCAGTGTGTGATGATGTTTGAAGGTACATGGCTGTAAGGTGCAGCGTGCTGCAGTAGGTTTTGGGTATGGTGTGCAAAGTAGGCTGGGAGTAAGGACTGGATGCAGTGCTCAACCTGTGGATACTGGTGTGTGGTTGTGCATGGTGTGCAAGGGGAATGAGGGCCTGTGACTGGGCACACTGCATGATAGCATTTGTGGTACCTGGCTTGGCAGGTAAGCTAAGGTGCTTGGGGTCAAGGCTGGGTGCAGCACGACACTGCTGCTGTGGACTAGTAACTGCATGTGGTACACAAATATGCCTGAGGGCACCCAGCGGGGAAGGGGGCATGTAAAGTCCCCTGGGAGCAAGCAAAGCTGGTTAGGAGATGGATGGATGGAGAATGCAATAGCACTGGGGGGTTACACAGGTGGGTATGAGGTGGCAGATGTGTGGAGCGTACAGTGGTATCCTTGCACCCAGTGGTTGAGCAGGGTATCCACCTAGTTTTAGTAAAATTTGTCCTGATTCCAGAGCCAAGGCTAGCAGACTTGGAGTGAATGAGTCTTTAGGAGAATTCATGTGCCTGGTGTACTACTAGAAGGTTAGGTAGCAAGTGTCTGTGCAGCCCTGCCTGTAGGTGTCCTTGTGTTTATGCTGGGGTGTGGAGGGAGGAAAATGGCACTTTTCAGCTCCCTTATTTTCAGAGAAGACCCCTAATATGCTCCAAAATAATTATCAACAGATCAGTCTCCTGTTTTCCCCTGGTGTGAAAACTGCCATGTTTATGTTGCTTCTCCACACAGGCTGCTGTCTCTTTAATAGCAAGACCTAGCTATCACTCACCCTTCTGGTTTTCCCAGAGATATGTCAGCTGACTTTTAAAGCTCCAGGTTCCAAGTCCCACTGATTATACAAAACTCATGGAATTCAGCCCCTTTGGTTTTTAAAGCCAAATGTTATGGTGATTAGTCTTCACCATGTGAGCTCCCTGGGTTTTCCCTGTGTGCACAGCTTGCTCCCTCCTGCAGGCAGCCTCCCTCTGTCTTTCTGACCTGCCTAGTATTTCAGCTGCAACTTCTTCCATATATTTATTTGGGAAGTTTGTTCTGCCAGTTGTAGGTTTACTCTCTGGTTTATTGACTTGGATGTGCATGGTATCTAGTTGAAAATGGGGGACAAGGTGAGATCAAGGTCCTGCTATTATTGTTCCATCTTCCCAAGCTTCTTTGGTCCTCAGCTTCTATTTGTTTTGTTTGTTTGTTTGGTTGTTTGTTTTGTTTTTTTTAAGAGAGAGTGTCTTCACATGACTAGGGGCTAGAGACAGAGGGAGAGGGAGATAGAGAATCTCAAGCAGACCATGGAGCCTGATATGGGGCTTGATCTCATGATCCTGAGATCATGACCTGATCTGAAATCAAGAGCCACCTAGGCCCTCGTTGTTGGTGCTGATTTGTGTAAGTTTTTTTTTAATACATTTTGTGTATTAAACTCTTATCAGATATGTCATTTGCAAATATCTGATCCCATTCAGAAGATTGCCTTTTCATCTTGTTGATTTTTTTTTTTTGTGCTGTGCAGAAAGATAGTCCCAATAATTTATTTTTGCTTTTGTTTCCCTTGCCTGAGGAGACATCTCAAAAAAAAATGTTACTAAATTTTAAGTCAAAGAGATTATTGCTTATATTTTCTTCTAGGAACTTAATGGTTTCAGGTCTCACATTTACATGTTTAATCCATTCTGAGTTTACTTTTGTGTATGATATAAGAAAGTGTGCCACTTTCACTCTTTTGTATGTGTTCCAAAACTATTTATAGAATAGATGATCTTTTGGGTGCCTGGGTGGCTCAGTTTGTTAAGCAACTGCCTTCAGCTCAGGTCATAATCCCAGGGTCCTGGGAACAAATCCTGCATCAGGCTCCCTCCTCTGCTGCTTCTCTCTCTGCCCTTCCTCATATTCATTCTCTCATTCTCTCTCTCTCTCTCAAATAAATAAATAAAATCTTTAAAAAATAAAATAAGTGAAGAGATGATATTTTCTACACTGTATATTCTTGCTGCCTTTGTTGTACATCAATTGAACATAAACACATGGATTTATTTCTGGGCTATCTGTTCTGTTCTATTGATCTTTGTGTCTGTTTTTGTACCAGTAAGCTACTGTTTGGATTATTAAAGTTTTGTCATATAATTTGAAATCTGTAATTGTGATATTCCAGCTTTGTGGGGTTTTTTTGTTTGTTTGTTTTGTTTTTTTTAATGAAGATTGGCTTGACTATCCAAAATATTTTTTCATTCCATAAAAATTTTAGCATTATTTATTGTAGTTCTGTGAAAAATTGTGTTGGTATTTTGATAAGGATTTCATTGAATCTGTAGATAGCTTTGGGTAATATGAATATTTTAACATTAATTCTTTAAATCCATGAACATGGAAAATATTTCCATTTCTTTGTGTCATCTTCAATTTCCTTCATCAGTGTTTTATACTTTTTTAGAGTATAAGCCTTTCACCTCCTTGGTTTAGTTTATTCCTACATATTTTGTTCTTTTTGGTGCAGTTGTAAGTGGGATTATTTCCTTAATTTCTCTTTCTACCTCTTTCTTATTAGTGTATAGAAATGCAATAGATTTCCGTGTATTAATTATGTATCTTGAAAGTTCACTGAAATCATTTATACTTCAAATAGTTTTTGTTGGAATCTTTAGGGTTTTCTATATATAGAATCATGTAATTCTGCACACAGTGAGTTTTACTTCTTCCTTACCAATCTGGATGTCTTTTATTTCTTGTCTAACTGCTGTCCACCAGCACTAGAACTCCACAAGAACTTCTAGTAGCATATTGAATAAAAGTTGTGAGAGTGGACATCTTTGTCTTGTTCCTGATCTTGGAGGAAAAGCTCTCAGTTTTTCACTATTGAGTCTGATGTTAGCTGTGGGTTTTTCATATATGACCTTTATTGTGTTGAGGTATACTCCCTCCACACCCACTTTGTTGAGAGTTGTTATCATGAATGGATACTATATCTTGTCAACCGCTTTTTCTAATCCCTTGGAATGATCATGTGGTGTTTATTCTTTCTTACGTTAACATAATAATATATCATATTGATTAACTTGTGAATATTGAATTACCCTTGGATATATGGAATAACTCCTACTTGATTATGGTGACTTATTCTCTTGGCTATTTAAAAAAAAACTGAAAAGTTTGAAATGTCTTCTCTACTCTCCAACACTTCCCCAAAGTTCCACCAAAAAGTAGAAGAAATTACATTAGGTTTATACATTAATTTAGAAGAAAAAAAAATAAAATCAGAGACATTATATATTAAAAAAATCATTTTTATATCTTGTAGTAAATCTCTGTCATAAATAAAATCAATACTTCTTATTTCTTGTAAGAGTGTTTTTAATTATTGAATGCATGCATATGTATGTATAATTTTAAATCTCCATATTTTTAAGTGGGACAACTATTTTTATAGGTATATTTCATAGCCTAAAATGTTACTTAAAACTCTTCTTATTCTCAGTGTTTTTACAAGTGAATCTTTTAGATTTTCTAATTTGATCATCGGATTTTCTCATTCTATAACTCCACTTTCACTTTTTGGAAAAGCAGACTTTTTATTTATGTCTTTGTATATTAGATTAAATAATCAGATCATTGTCCAGAAGGATAAAAATCACTGCCATTCTAGTGCCTTAAAAGCTTTGATATGCATGCTTTTTCTGATTTTTTTTCTATTGTTGGCAAAAGATGGGTTTGGTATAAAATTTTGTTTAAATATAATTCATTATAACTCCTAGTTTGAATGTTTTTTTCATTTTAAAATAAGGAATTAATCATATATGAAACATTTTTCTTTTATAAAATGATGATTCTTTCTTATTTTAACCCTCTGATATGTATCAGAACATATTATTTTATGTTATTTTCTATGACTGTTTAAAGTCTAAATATTGATTTATATGATTGATTTAATATGAATATGATTTAATATGCTCCTTGAGCCATATTCTTTATATTCTTGTGTTTATTGTTGAAGTTTATTTGGTAGAATTTTACCAATGATTTTTGCTTCCAATATACCATTATGAGAATGTTCATGTATAATTCTATCCTACTTACTGAAGAGAATGCTAAATGCTCAACAAAATCTGTACCTCTTCCTGTGCATACATCTTCACTATATTTCTTTCTTGAAGTTCAGTTCTTTCATGTATTTGAGTTGTACTTGTTAGAATTTCAGGATGCCATGTAAGCCATTTAATGACTAAGATATTTAACAGTTGCCTATATCTTCTCCACACTCACTTTTATCTTTCTTCCACCTGGATGCAGATGATGATGGGTAATGGATCCAGAACAAGGAAGGCACCCAGGTACTTTGGTCCTTTCAAAGGAGGACCATCTGCTGACAAGAATTATATATATTTGACTGTTAGCTAAATAAAGTTTACATTTTTTATGCTTTAGTCATTCAACATCTTTGGGTATAATTTTAATTATAACATGGTATATCTTAACAAATATATATCACATTTTATAATTAAGATTGAATAATTACAAAGTTTCTATATATTTTCCATGTTTAAATAGTGTAAGTATCAGTTCACTTGAGAGGGTGAACAAATTTAATCCTCAAATGTGAGTCAATCAGCTAATTAAAAGATAATCTTTAATAACTTTTAAATATGCAGGTAAAATAAAATGCATTACTTTAGAAGCTAGTGGAGGGATTTCTTTTAATGAAAGAGCAAGTCCTTTCATAGCAAAATAATTGAGAGGATATTTTATATTGAAGGATAAACTACATAATATGAGTTTATATAATAGAGAATATTACAAGCTGTTATATTTACAAAGTCAAAGAAAGCAATCAGAGATACAGTAAGGGATCTTCCCAGCAAGCTTATGCCAAAACTGGAGAATATGCACCTTTTACAAATGGAAAAACCAGTAATTTAATCCAGAATTATTTCTATATGAATGGAGGATGAGAATCTCTACACCTCATATTCACACTGCATTTCATGGTCTAGGACAGTGCAGTTCATTAAAAATGTAATGTGAATCACAAATGTGACTCACATGTATAATTTTAAATTTCCTATTAACCACAATAAATAAATACAAAAAGGTGATTTTTTAAAAGATTTTATTTATTTATTTATTTGAGAAAGAGCAAAGTATGAGTGGGACAACAGAGGGAGAGGGAGAAGCAGACTCCACACTGAGCAGGGAACCTGAGACCATGACCTGATCCAAAGGCAGATGCTTAACCGACAGAGCCACCCAGGTACCCCAGATGAAAATAATTTTAATAAAAGATTTAACACTGTGCTCAAAATATCATTTATATATGCAATAAATATAAAATATTAAGGACATATTTTGATTTTTTTCATAATCTCCAAAATCTGTGTATATTTAACTCTTCAACACATCTCAGTTCAAACTAGTCACAGTTCATGTATTCAGTTGCCACATGTGGCTGGCCTAGTGGCTGCTGTATTAGACTGGAAAATTCTTGAGGTAGACATATAATATTAAGACTTTTTCACTATGCAAATTTGAAGAACTTGGATTCAACAAAACTGAATTAAAAACAATGAAGAAGGGGTACCTGGGTGGCTTAGTCTGTTAAGCATCTGCCTTCAGCTCAGGTCATGATCCCAGGATCTTGGGATTGACCCCACATTGGGCTTCCTTCTCAGTGGCGAGTCTGCTTCTCCCTCTCTCTCAGCCTCCTCCCCGCTAGTGCTCTCTCTCTCACATGTGATCTCTCTCAAATAAATAAAATCTTTAAAAAAAAAAAAAGATTGAAAAAGAGAGCCAAAGGAAGTAAAGGCAAACAAGAACAGTGTAGTTTTATAGACTCCAAGGAAAACTGTTATTAAAAAAGTAACAACAAGGGTGCCTGGGTGGCTCAGTGGGTTAAAGCCTCTGCCTTCAGCTCAGGTCATGATTCCAGCGTCTTGGGATCAAGCCCCGCATCAGGCTCCCTACTCATCAGGAGCCTGCTTTCCCCCCTCTCTCTCTGCCTACTTGTGATCTCTGTCTCTCAAATAAATAAATAAATAATCTTAAAAAAAAAAAAAAGAAAACTTCAGCATGAAGCAGAGCTGAGATGCCAAATGGGAGATTAAGCTGATGTTACTAGATGGTAGTAACAGTGTTGAAGGTCCAGCTGAGGCATGAGATCATGAGTTTACAGTTGTATGAAAATGGTCAGTTTGACTTTTTCTTAGTAATACTCAGTACATGTTAGGACTATTTAATAATTATAAAAATTTTCTTGTGAATTTATATTTATTACCAATATCGCCTACTAGTTTGTCCTTAATTTATGGCATTTGGGGATTCAAAACTATAAAATTTACCTACCTTTTTCATCATAGTTTCTGGTATTGTGTAAGTAACCTCTTCTCCCTAACTGGTGCTTACTTTTAAACCTTGGATTTATATATAAAGAGTGAGGTCAGGGTAAAAATTCAACAGAATATTCTGTGAGATTCAGTACTCTATTCTAATGAACTTTTATCCCTATTTCCAAGAGTTAATTTAAAATATTAATGGGTAATTCTAAGAAGAAAATTAAATAAATAGCCCCCCTTTGAAGACATTTGGACATAATCCTTCAAACTGTGGAATTTAAGTTTTGACCACAAAATTTAATTTTGAAGATTTTTTTATGTGGTGAAACATGCTGAGTGTTTATGGAAGCAGCATCTGTGGTGTAAAAGACTAGAATAAGTGTAATAATTATCAATGCATATGTAAATTATAGTATATTCATAAAGTAACATAAAAATAAAACCATAAGTTCCTTAACCATCGATATTGAGTCATACCCATAATATTGTATGGTATGAATAAATGTAAACTGTATAATAATATCCACATTATGTTAATATTTTTATGTATAGCTATACACATAGCTAAAGTTGTCTGAATAGTATAAATAAAACAGATATAATGCTTATCCCCTAGAGTAGAACTATATCATACTAGAATGCATCATTTTTAGACTACTTTTCTATTCCTATATGTATGCATGTTCTTCTCTCTCTATACCCACACATACACACCACACACACACACACACACACACACACACACACTCATACATATAGGGTGTATCATTTGATAAGTAAAAAATAAATCCATAAAAAGTAATACAGGTGGCACATAGAAATGCAAAAATTGGGACATTGAGAAAAGTCAAAGTAAGCATGAGGAAAGAATATGTTACACATAGATGAATTCCACTTCAATAAATATTTTAATATTTTAAAACAATGATAAAAGAGACTGCACCAACATTATTTTTCCTATAATCTCTATTTATTTTGATTTATTCAAGATATATAAGGTTCTTATAAAGGGAAAACAATATGAAAACTCAACAGCTTTATAGGTAGCCATCTTGAAGAGCACAACATGTGAAGCTGTTAGGTCAGAACACAATACCATCAATCTCACCCAGTGCTACAAATAGTAATGCTGAAGAGACACAGGGAATCATAAGAAACAGGCAAATAATTTCTCTTTTGTGGAATTCTGATCATGTGCTCCAAATAAAATATTTTCTTCTGCAATAACATGTTTTATTTTAGATTTAACACGCAAAGTTATATTTAAAACAGTGTAAATGGAGACACTGTTTGACACAGGAATTTTGTCAGTTTGGGAACACCTCCCTTGGAGGTGATACAGATTAATAAACTCTATTCTTAATAGTAGTTAAATTATATTTTTTTCAAGATATGATCTAGCCTTCACATGTATAAGTTTAGTTATATGAATTCTAATTATTAAAATATTATAATAAAACTATATTGTAATATTAACTCAAAAATGAGGGTAATAGATACACATAGTGCTATCTCCTATGCTACTTCTTAAACTGTAAATCAGAAAAATATTTAAGACTTGAGAGTCTCTCAAAGATCATTTCTGAGATACTAATATATCTCCTCTAGTGAGTAAATGGATGCCATATAAATAAACATTACTATATGTATATAAATTTACATACTGTAAAACTCATAATAGTTTGAGTGAACTTTTGCCTAACATCTCAGCTGATGTTAGTAGGTAAAATATTTTAACACTTTTAAATTGTCCTTTGTCATCATCATAACATTTCATAAAAAACTATTTATTGCTTCTAGTAAAGTTGTATTTTTACTAGCCTGTTCCTTCTCTGCCACTTAAAGTAAATAGCTATTCTTCTTACTCCTTGGCTACAGTGTAGCACAAATCTTGGCACCATTATAAAATAACCATTTTTCAAGCTTATGAAATATTATTTGGTACTACTAACCCCAGCCTCAACTGCCACCAGAAAAAAAAAAAGCCAGGAAGAATGACTGAAATTAGAATTCTGTTAAATTTAGCCATCAAATACAATATCATTTTACATTGGGAGAGAGAGTAGAATAGTCTATATAATTTGCTAATGAATAGATGACAAGAGACAGAGTACCAATATGAAGACAGTATAAGCTATAGGTGTAAACTGCATTTAAATTGTAATTTTGACAATTAGTAGCTGTATAACAAAGAAAAATTATTTCACCCCTCTTTCCTTTTGTTTGCTCATTTAAGATAAAGGAAATGCAATGCCTACCTTTTGCTTTTGTTTTAAGGATTGTATAGTGTAATGTAAGTAAAGCACCCAGTAGATACTCAATAAACATAACCTCAGAGTAGTATTAAGAATAGTAAAAAAAAAAAAAAATTAGGAGGACTGTGGTCTGTGCTTTTGTTAGTATAAAATTACCTCAAAAATACATAAATGTTAATCAGATTAAATTGATGTGGATTTGTGTGTGCACACAATGCATTCATATAAATGAAATGAAAATTTTAAACATTCTCACTACCTGACTATATGTGTAAAACTATTCAGAATTCTTTCTTTTTTGATTGAGGTGAAATTTACATAACATAAATTCAACAATTTTTATTATTTTTAATTTTATTATTTATTATTATTTTTATTTATTTATCTGTCAGAGATCACAAGTAGGCAGAGAGGCAGGCGGTTGGGGGCGGGGAGGCAGGTAACCAGGCTTCTTGCTGAGCAGAGAGCTAGATTTGGGGATTGATCCCAGGACTGGGGGATCATGACCTGAGGCAAAGGCAGAGGCTTTAATCCACTGAGCCACACAGGCACCCCAAAGTCAACCATTTTTAAATGTAGAATTCTGTGGCATTTACTGCATTCACCATGTTGTACAATCATCACTTCTATCTAGTTCTAAGATATTCTCACAACCCTCGATGAAACTCCTTACTCATCAAGCAGACACTGTCCATTCTTTCTTCACCCAGTCCCTGGAAGCCACTAAGCTGCTTTCAAGTCTCTATGAATGTACCTATTCTTCATATTTCATATAAGTGGCATTATAAGATATGTGACGTTTTTGTATCTGGCTTCTTTTATTTAGCACAAAGTTTTCAGTTTACTGACCTCTTCCTAATGTTGCTTCAGCTTTTCATGACATACCTAAGAAAATCACTGTAAAATCTAAAACTGTGAAGAATTACCCCTATTATCTTCTAGAAATGTTATTCTCTGGGCTCTCTTACATTTACACCTTTGTTTCATTTTTAGTTAGTTTTTGAATGTGAAGTGAGGTGGTTCATTCTTTTTTTCATTTTTATTATTATTATTATTTTAGATTTTATTTATTTGAGAGAAAGCATATGAATGCAGGTGTGTGGCAGAGAGAGAGAAGGACAAATAGATTCCTCACTGAGCATGGAGC
Source organism: Mellivora capensis (assembly GCA_004024625.1). Classification (NCBI taxonomy): domain Eukaryota; kingdom Metazoa; phylum Chordata; class Mammalia; order Carnivora; family Mustelidae; genus Mellivora; species Mellivora capensis. The sequence goes on along the minus strand of PISX010024915.1, from coordinate 11,246 downwards.
CTATCCCAGGGCTTGATCTCAGGACCCTGAGATAACAACCTGAGCTGAACTCAGACATTTAACTGACAGAACCACCAGAAATCCTGAGGTTTTTCATTCTTTCACATATAGCACCCAGGCATCCTGAGGTTTTTCATTCTTTTACATATAGTTATCCTGTTTTCCCAGCATTGTTTCCATCTTTTTTGTTGAATAGTGGTGTTGAGCATGTTGTTTTACCTGTTGGCTATTTCTATTTGTTGTCAGAAGTGGCAAGATTTCAATCAATTTTTTGTCAGAATAATATTCCATTTTATATGTATACTGTTATTTCTTTATCCATTCATTCATCAATGAGTACTTAGGTTTTTCTTATATATTGGCTGTTGCAAATAAAGTTGCAACAAACATGGGATGCATATTATTTTCAAGTTAGTATTTTGTTTTTGTTCTTTTGGACAAATACCCAGAAGTGAAAATGCTAGATCACATGGTAATTCTATTTTCAGTTGTTGTTGTTGTTGTTTTTGTGAGAAACATCCTACTGCTTTCCATAATGGATTCGCCAATTTATATTTCCACCAACAGTGCACAAGGGCCCCCTTTTTTCCACATCCTCACCAACGCTTATGTCTTGTTTTTATTTTTTTTCCTTTGATACTGTACATTCTAATAGATGTGAAATGATATTTCCTTGTAGATTTAATCTGCATTTTCCTGATGATTAGTGATGTTGAACATCTGTTTATATGTCTATTGGCCATATGCATGTGTTCTTTAGAAAAATGTCTATTGTGATTCTCTGCCCATTTTTTAATTTGATTGTTTGCTGTTGAGTTATGAGTACTTTATATATTTTGACATTAGCCCCTTATCAGATGTATGATTGACAAATATTTCTTTCTTGTTTACTAGGCTATCATTTCATTTTCTTGATGGTTTTACTTTGCAGAAGATATTTAGTTTGCTGTAGTCTCACTTATACATTTTTGCTTTTGTTTTGGGTGTTGGATTCAATAAATCATCACACGACCAATGTCAGAAAGTTTACTGTCTGTTTCCTTCTGAGATTTTTATGGCTTCAAGACTTATATTCAAGGGTTTCATCTAGTTTGAGTTAATTTTGGGGAGTATAATGTCATATAGTGTTCTAGTTTCCCAGCACCATCTATGAAAGTGGAAGTTCTTTCCCCATTGCATATCCTCAAATCCTTTATGGCAAATCAATTGACCATTCTTGCATAAGTTTATTTCTGGGCTCACTATTCTGTTCTGTTGATCTTGGTGTCTGTTTTTATGCTACTACCATACTGTTTTAATGATAATACCTTTGTAATATGGTTTGAAATCAGGGAGCATGATGCCTACAGTTTTGTTTTCTTTTCTCAAGATTGTTTTGGCTATTCAGGGTATTCAGTAGTTCCATAAAAATCTCAGGGTAGTTTTTGTTTTTTGTTTTTGTTTTTCCTTCTGTGAGGGATGCCATTAGAATATTGATAAGGATTGCATTGAATCTGAAGATGGCTTTGGGTAGTATGAACATTTTAACAATATTGAATTCTTCCATTACATGAACACAGGGTGGCTTTTCATTTGTTTGGGTATTCTTTGATTTCCTTCAATGAAGTCGTATGTTTTTTGTTGTTGTTGAATCTGGCTGTTTTGTTGATTCTTTTCTCTTCTTTCTTATTCTCTCACTTTGTAGTATGATGACTTTTTTACTGGTATGATTAGATTCCTTTCTCTTTATCTTTGTGTATCTACTTTAGGATTTTGCCTTGTGATTACCATGAACCTTACATATAACGATTTATAATAGTTTATCTTAAGTTGATAACAACTTAAATTTGGTTAGATTCTAAAACTCTACACTCTACCTAGCCCCTTGTTTTAAGGATTTTTTTTTTTTTTTAATTAGAGAGGGTGAATGAGAGAAGGCAAAATCTGTGGGAGGTGTAGGGGCAGGGGGAGGAACAGACTCCACATTGAGTAGGAAGCCTAATGTGAGGCTCAATCCCAGGACCCTGGGGTCATGACCTGAGCTGAAGGCAGACACATAACCAACTGAACCACCCAGGTGCCCATGTTTTAAGTTTTTGATATCACATTATACATATTTTAATTTTTTTAATTAATTAATTAATTTGGGGGCAAAGAGAGAGAGAGAGAGAGAACTTGTGCCAGGGGAGAGGTAGAGGGGGAAGGAGAAGAAGAGGGAAGAATCTCAAGCAGACTCCACACTGAGCAGGGAGACTGACATAGGGCTAGATCTCAGGATCGTGAGATCATGACCTGAGTCAAAACCAAGAGTAAGAGACACAGGACCCCCTACATTGTATGTCTTTTTATCTTGTGAATCCCTTAACTAATTTTAATTATAGTTGTTTTTACTACCTTTGTCTTTTAACCTTCATACTAGCTTTATGTGATTAATACATGCCTTTTACTATATATTTCTAGTGAGATTCACTCTTTTATACATGTTGTTATTGTTGTTGTTGTTGTTGTTGTTTTATTGTTACTAATTAGCACCCTTTCTTTTGAGCTTAAAGAAATCACTTTAAGGTTTCTCACAAGACTGTCTTATTGATGATGAGCTCCTTTAGCTTTTCCTTGTCTAGAAGTGTCTACTTCTCCTTCAATTCTGAATGACAACTTTGTAGCATACAGTATTCTTAGTTGGAAGGGTTTTTTTGTTTGTTTGTTTGTTTTAGCACTTTGACTATTTTCTGCCAATTTATTCTGGCTTGCGAAGTTTCTGATGAGGAATCTACTGATAGTCTTATGGAGGTTGCTTTGTATGTAACAAGTTGTTACATATATCTTGCTACTTTTTTAATTGAAATATAGTTCACACAGTGTTTCATTAGTTTTTGGGTATATAACATAGTGATTTGACAATTCTATATGTTATGATATGATGTGGTAACTACTATCTGTCACCATACAGTGCTATTACAATACCATTGACTGTATTCCCTATAGTGCTTTTAATGTTCTCTTCTTATTTTTAACTTTTGACATTTCAATGATAATCTGCCTTCATGTGAGTATCTTTAGGTTTATCTAATTTTGTAATTCTCTGGACTTCCTAGATCTGGATATCTGTTTTCTTTACCCGGTTAGGAAAGTTTTCAGCCATTATTCCTTCAAAGAAATTTTCTGCCCCTTTGTGTCTCTCTTTCTCTGGGACCTCTATAATGTGAATGTTAGTTTGTTCGATGTTGTCTCATGTGTCCCTTAAGCTATCTTCAACTTTTTCCATTTGTTTTTCTATTTACAGCTCTCACTGGGTGAATTCACTGCTTTGTCTTTGAGTTCACTAATTCTTTCTTCTAGTTGACCTAATCTGTTCTTGAGTCCTTCTAGTGATTTCTTTTTTTTCTTTTTTTTTTTTTAAGTTCAGAATTGCATTCTTCAGCTCTTTGACTCTATGATGTTTTGTTTTCTTTTTAAATATTCTCTCTCTAGGGCACATAGGTGGCTCAGTGGGTTAAAGCCTCTGCCTTTGGCTCAGGTCATGATCCCAGGGTCCTGGGATCAAACCCTGCATTGGACTCTCTACTAAGCGGGGAGCTGGCTTCCTCTCCTTCTCTCTCTGCCTGCCTCTCTGCCTACTTGTGATCTTTGTCTGCCAATTAAATAAATAAAAATCTTTAAAATAAAAAAATAAATATCCTCTCTCTTTGTTGAAGTTCTTACTGCATTTCATCCATTCTTCTCCAAAGCTCAATTAGCATCTTGGAACTTTTTATAGGTAAATTACTTACCTCCATTTAAACAAGTTTTGTTTTGTTTTGTTTCCCCTGAGTTTTATCTTCTTTTGTTTGGATAGTATTCATTTGTTCCTTTTTCTGACTCACTGTGTTGATTTCTATACATTAGATGAAAAAAACACCTCTTCCAGTCTTGAAGTAGTGGTCTCTGATAGTAGATGAACCTTGTCATTCCATGCTATCCTAGCTCTTTTTTGTCTTTTAAAACTTTGTGATTGCCCAAACAACCTATTGCCTTTTAATAGCTCCTAGTTTCTGAGGGTGTGCCAAGATGAGCTAGTATTATAAAAAGGGAATATCACAGCACTTACAATCTTGTTGGCTGGAAGCTAGACTCCCAGTCAACAGATCTTAAAGCAGGCAAATATGCACAGTCATGTAAGACCATAGGCATAACCCAGGCAAGACCCAGGCAATCCTCTGGGCAGCAGTTGTAAAAAGTGGGGCACCATACAATTATTATAAGCTATTCTCTGGAAGATACTAGAAAGCTGTAGTCAGGCAGAGGGAAACACAAAGATAATATCTATCAGCTAATGTTTTTTGAGAGCTACTGCATAGGCCCAAAATTTGCATGGAACCTGAAGCCTGTTCTTCAGACCAAGGCTCCAGGATAAACAAATAGGCCTCATTCACAGAAGGACTAAGGGTATGATTCAGTTTGTTGTTAGAGCAGTCCCTTGGGGTTTGTAGCCTACCAAGAACTGTATATCTGATTGTTAGAATCCTGGAGGATCCAAGAACACAAGGCCCCCTGAACACCAGGAGTCATGAACATCTCCTGAGTAGCAGCCATCAAAACCCAGGCAACCAGCATAAAAACCAGGACACCAGAGATGTATAAGAACTCCCCTTTGAGAGAACATGGTAGAGGGAAAACACATTTACAATTACTGCTTTTTGAGATCTCTGGAAAGGATTATAGTCTGCCTTCAGCTCTGTGTTTAATTAGAACCCTGTTACTCAAACCATACCTATGATTAGACAATAGGCCTCTCTCACAGAAAGACTTAGCCCCAAAGTCTGTTGCCTCTTGATGTGCCCTGCAAGTGGTGGCTGCTTAAAACTCTTTTTTGGTTAATTAGAATTCAGTGGAACTCACAAGCATAAGTCCCACTGGCCACCAAGGCCAGGAAAGATAGAGGTTTCCCCTCATGGCTGCTACAAAAATTGGGGTGCCAGGCAATAATATGGGCTCCATTTTGGGAGACACCGCTTTGACTATTTTTAAATCAGGTTATTTGTTTCTTGCTGTTGAGTTTTAGGAGTTACTTATAGGTTTGGAAGTTTATCCCATCCCATAGGTTGCCTATTCATTCTGTTCAGTGTTTTCTTTCTTGTGCAGAAACTTTTATGTTGATGCAATACTGTTTGCCTATTTTTGCTTTTGTTGCCTATGCTTGTACTGACATATTAAAAAAATCATTACATAGACCAATGTCAATAAGCATCTTCCTTATTTTTTTTTCTATTAGTTCTACAATTTCAGATCTTATGTTTAAGTTTTTAATTTATTTTAGTTGTTTTTTTATGTGATTTGAGATAAGGTTCCAATTTCATTCTTTGGTGTGGGGTATCAAGTTTCCCTAATACTATTTACTGAAGAGACTATCTCTCATTGTGTGCTCTTGGCACCTTTATAAAAATAATTTGAATAAAAATATGTGGATTTCTTTCTGGGATCTCTATTCTGCTCTATTGATCTATAAAGACATAATATTCTGTATTTATGTTTTCATGCCAGGTCAATATTGTCAATAGCTTTTAATGATATAGGATTGTATTTTTTTTTTTAATTCAGAAAGTGTAATGCCTTTTGCTTTGTTCTACTTGCACAAGATTGGTTTGGCTATTTATGATCTTTCTGTTTTCATATGAATTTTAGGATTGTTTCTCAATTTCTGTAAAGAATGTCATTGGAATTTTGATCTGGATTTTATTGAATCTGCAGATCACATTGGGTAATACATTTCTTTTTCATTTTAATAATAATAATTGTTTCAATCCATGAGGAAGATATCTATCTACTTGTCTTTGTCTTTTTTAATTTCCTTCATCAATATTTTATAGTCAGTATTTGAATAGGATTGTTTTCATAATTTTTTCAAGTAATTCTTGAATGACAGAAACACAACTCATTTTTGTATATTGATTTTGAATCTTGCAACTTTGCTGAATCAGTATATTAATTACAACAGTTTTTGATGGAATCTTTGGGGTTTTCTCTTTATAATGTCTTATGCAAACAGAGACAAGTTTACTTCTTCCTTTCTGATTTGAGTGTCTTCTTTTTCTTTGTCCTTCCTGGTTGCTCTGCCTAAGATTTCTAATAACATATTGAATAGGAGTGGTGAGAGTGAGCATCAAAGCCTTCGTCCTGAACTTATGGGGAAAAAATATGCATATATTTTTTTCTGGATTGAGTATAATGTTATTTGTGGGCTTGTCATAATGGTCTTTATAACATTGAAATATTTTCCATCTATACTCAATCTCCCAGGGTATTTATCACAAAAGGATTTTTTAAGTCATTTTCCTGCATCCATTTAAAAAATCATGTGATTTTATGTTTTTGTTTTTCTTATTAATGTGATGTATTACACTCATTCATTTGTGTATGTTTAACCATTTTTGCATTCCAAGGATAAATTCCTCTTGGTTGTGGTGAATAATTCTTTTAATGTGTTATTGAATTTGGTTTGCTATTGTTTTGTTCAAAATTTTTACATCTAAATTCAATCAAAGATATTATTAAGTCTGCTTAAAATGGTCTTATCTGGCTAGTATCAGGAAAATAATGGCCTTATAGAATGAGTTTAAAGAAATGTTTCTTCCTCTTCATATTTTTGGAAAATTTTGATGTAAATTAGCATTAACTCTTCTTTATAAGTATTTGATAGACTTGGCAAATTAAATTTTCTAGTTCTGGAGTTTTCTGTGTTGGGAGGCTTTGATTATTGACTCAATCTCTTCACTCATTTTTAGTCTGTTTCCCCTTTGATTTTTCCTTTGATCCATTAGTTATGCAGAAGTATGTTGCTAAATTTTCACATATTTGTAGGTTCTCCAGCTATTTTTGATGAGTTTTAGATTCTTAGTGTGATCTAAAAAGCTACTTGGTATGATTTCAAATCTTAAATTTGATAAGACTTGTTTTGTATTCTATGTGATTGATCCTGGAAAATGTTCCACAAGCACTTGAGAAGAATATATATTCACTGATGTTGGATAGACTGTTCTATATATTTCTGTTAAGTCTATTTGTTCTAAAGTATGGTTCTATTACATTTCCTTGACTTTCCATCTGGCTTATCTATCTATTGATGAGATTGGGGTATTAAAGTCCCCTGATATTATTATTATTATTGTTGTTTTTGTTGTTTTTAGTCTATTTCTCTCTTCACATATGTCAGTGTTTGCTTGAGAAATTTAGGTGGTGTGTGTGTGTGTGTGTGATGTTGGATGTCTATATATATAATCTTTTTGATGTTTATAATGATCTTGCCCCTTGTTATCATTTTTGGCTTAAACTTGTCTGATAGAAGTATGGCTATCCATACTTTCTTTTAGTCTTTACTTGCATAATATATCAATTTCTGTCCTATTTTAAAGCTAAATGAGTACTATAAGCAGCATATAGTAGGGTCTTATTTTTTTATCCATCCAGTCACTTGATTCTTTACTTTTGGAGTGATTATTAAATGTAAAGACTTATTTCTGCCATCTTATAGTTTTTTCTTTGAATCGTGTTGTGTTTTTATTATTCCCTTTTCCCTGCTATTGCAGTTTTTTTTTATTTTTTTAATTGAAATATAATTGGTATACAACACTGTCAGTTTAAGGTGTACATGTGTTGGTTAGATACATTTATATATTGCAATGGAAGTACCAGCATAACATTATCTAACATCTCCATGATGTCACATAATTATAATTTCTTTTTTGTAGTGATAATAATTAATATCTAGTCTCTTAGCAACTTTGTAGTTTAGAATACAGTTAACTATAATCATTATGCAGTTCATTAAATCTCTAGGACTTATTCATCTATTAGTTGCAAGTTTGTGCCCTTAAACAATATCTCCCTAATCCACCCATTCCCCCAGCCCTTGGTAACCACCATTCTATTCTCTGATTTTATGAGTTTGGCTTTTTAAGGTTTCACATACAAGTAGCATCATAGAGTATTTGTCTTTCTCTGTCTGATTTATATCATTTGGTATAATATCCTCAAGGTCAACCCATGTTATTGCAAATTGCAGAATCTCCTTCTTTCTTATGGTTCAATATTATTCTATATATCTGTGTATATATTCAACATTCATACACATACATAAACACACAGGTACTCCCCCACACACACACATCACATATTCTTTATTAGTTCATCCATTGATGGACACATAGGTGTTTCCATATCTAGGTTATTCTGAATAATGCTGCAGTAGACATGGTAATGCATTTATGTCTTTAACATCTTGCTTTCCTTTCCTTTAGTAATATATCGATAAGTGGAATTACTGGATCATCTGATAGTTCTGTATTTAATTTTTTTGAGGAAACTCCATACCGTTTTCCATTGTAATTTCAGCAATTTACATCTCCACCAACAGTGTACAGGGGTACCATTACACCATATCTTTATCAATACCCCTTATTTCTTGTATTCTTGATGATAGCTGCTCCATCAGTGGTGAAGTGAGATAACACTGTGGTTTTGATTTACATTTCCCTGGTAATTAGAGATATGGAGTTCCTTTTCATGTACCTGTTCTCCATTTGGATGACTTCTTTGGAAAAATGCCTATTTAGTTTTTCTGTCCAATTTTTAATTGGATTGACAACTCTTATTGAGTTGTGTTAATTCTTTATATATTTATGATACTAACTCTTTATCAGAATTCCTGTTTGCAAATATTTTCTCCCTTTACATAGGGTGCCTTTTTGTTGTTATTGTTTCAGACCAGTGTTCTTTTGGAAGGTAGATGTAAAAAGATTCCATAAAATATTACCAAATTAAATATGCTAGCATATAAAAGGATTATGATTCACAACCAAGTGCTATTAACCTCAGAAATCTGTGGTTCAATTAATAAAATTAAGTAATATAGCATTTTAATGGAAAGAACGTTAAAAACCTGGCAATCATGTCAATAAACATACAAAACAATTTAATTTCCAAATTTTTTCATGAAAAAGGCTCAATGAGCAATAGAAGGAGACCACTTCACTCTGATAAAGAGCACATATGCCTTCGCATTCTGTTAAATTATTTCTTACGCTGTAAAGAATTTTTCAGTATGGTTGTACTTTTTTTTAAAATTTTTTATTTTTTTATAAACATATAATGTATTTTTTTAAGATTGTATTTATTTAGTGACAGACAGAGATCACAAGTAGGCAGAGAAGCAGGCAGAGAGAGAGAGGAGGAAGCAGGCTTACTGCGGAGCAGAGAGCCCAATGCAGAGCTCGATCCCAGGACCCTGGGATCATGACCTGAGCCAAAGGCAGAGGCTTTAACCCACTGAGCCACCCAGGTGCCCCTATAATGTAATTTTTTTAAATATTTTTTTAATTTCTTTTCAGCGTAACAGAATTCATAGTTTTACACCAACCCAGTGATCCATGCAATGTGTGCCCTCCATAATACACACCACCAGGCTCCCCCAACCTCCCACCCACGGCCCCTTCAAAACCCTCAGGTTATTTTTCAGAGTCCATAGTCTCTCATGGTTCATCTCCCCCCCAATTTCCCTCAACTCCCTTCTCCTCTCCATCTCCCCATGTCCTCAGTGTTATTTGTTATGCTCCGCAAATAAGTGAAACCATATGATAATTGACTCTCTCTGCTTGACTTATTTCACTCAGCATAATCTCTTGCAGTCCTGTCCATGTTGCTACAAAAGTTGGGTATTCATCCTTTCTGATGGAGGCATAATACTCCATTGTGTATATGGACCACATCTTCTTTATCCATTCATCTGTTTAAGGGCATCTTGGTTCTTTCCACAGTTTGGCGACCGTGGTCATAGCTGCTATAAACATCGGGGTACAGATGGCCCTTCTTTTCACCACATCTGTATCTTTGGGGTAAATACCCAGTAGCGCATTTGAAGGGTTATAGGGAAGCTCTATTTTTAACTTCTTGAGGAACCTCCACACTGTTCTCCAGAGTGGCTGCACCAACTTGCATTCCCACCAACAGTGTAAGAGGGTTCCCCTTTCTCCATATCCTCTCCAACACACGTAGTTTCCTGTCTTGCTGATTTTGGCCATTCTAACTGGTGTGAGGTGGTATCTCAATGTGGTTTTAATTTGTATCTCCCTGATGGCTAGTGATGATGAACATTTTTTCATGTGTCTGATAGGCATTTGTATGTCTTCATTGGAGAAGTGTCTGTTCATATCTTCTGCCCATTTTTTGATGTGATTATCTGTTTTGCATATGTTGAGTTTGAGAAGTTCTATATAGATCCTGGATATCAATCTTTTGTCTGTACTGTCATTTGCAAATATCTTCTCCCATTCCGTGAGTTGCCTCTTTGTTTTGTTGACTGTCTCCTTTGCTGTGAAGAAGCTTTTGATTTTGATGAAGTCCCAAAAGTTCATTTTTGCTTTTGTTTCCTTTGCCTTTGGTGACATATCTTGAAAGAAGTTGCTGTGGCTGATATCAAAGAGGTTACTGCCTATGTTCTCCTCTAGGATTCTGATGGATTCCTGTCTCACATTGAGGTCCTTTATCCATTTCGAGTTTATATTTGGGTACAGTTAAGAGAATGGTCGAGTTTCATTCTTCTACATATAGCTGTCCAATTTTCCCAGCACCATTTATTGACGAGACTGTCTTTTTTCCACTGTATATTTTTTCCTGCTTTGTCAAAAATTATTTGACCATAGAGTTGAGGGTCCATATCTGGGCTCGCTACTCTGTTCCATTGGTCTATGTGTCTGTTTTGATGCCAGTACCATGCTGTCTTGGTGATCACAGCTTTGTAGTAAAGCTTGAAATCAGGTAATGAGATGCCACCAGTTTTATTTTAGTTTTTCAACATTTCTTTAGCAATTCGGGGTCTCTTCTGATTCCATACAAATTTTAGGATTATTTGCTCCAGCTCTTTGAAAAATACCAGTGGAATTTTCATGGGAATGGCATTAAAAGTATAGATTGCTCTAGGTAGTATAGACATTTTAACAATGTTTATTCTTCTGATCCAAGAACATGGAATGGTCTTCTGTCTTTTTATGTCTTCTTCAATTTCTTTCATGAATGTTCTGTAGTTCCTCGAGTACAAATCCTTTACCTCTTTGGTTAGGTTTATTCCCAGGTATCTTATGGTTCTTGGTGCTATAGTAAATGGAATTGATTCTCTAATTTCCCTTTCTGTATTTTCATTGTTAGTGTATAAGAAAGCCACTGATTTCTGTACATTGACTTTATATCCTGCCACGTTACTGAATTGCTGTATGAGTTCTAGTAGTTTGGGGGTGGAG
>PISX010024914.1:0-26994 GCA_004024625.1 Mellivora capensis | reverse complement strand
GTGGGTTGCCTCTTTGTTTTGTTGACTGTCCCCTTTGCTGTGCAGAAGCTTTTGATCTTGATGAAGTCCCAAAAGTTCATTTTTGCTTTTGTTTCCTTTGCCTTTGGTGACATATCTTGAAAGAAGTTGCTGTGGCTGATATCAAAGAGGTTACTGCCTATGTTCTCCTCTAGGATTCTGATGGATTCCTGTCTCACATACTGGCATCAAAACAGACACATAGACCAATGGAACAGAGTAGAGAGCCCAGATATGGACCCTCAACTCTATGGTCAAATAATTTTCGACAAAGCAGGAAAAAATATACAGTGGAAAAAAGACAGTCTCTTCATAAATGGTGCTGGGAAAATTGGACAGCTATATGTAGAAGAATGAACCTCGACCATTCTCTTACACCGTACACAAAGATAAAGTTGAAATGGATAAAATAAATGCTTTTTGACTGCCTTCTAGTGCCGGATAGTCTAAGCCTAGGGATGCAGTGTTAAACAAGACAAAGCCCCTCTCCTTGTGGATTTACTATTCTATTGTGTCCTCCAATGCCTTTCGAACATCCACCTCCTTTTTTATTGTCAAAAAATCCCCTCTCACTGGCCCTTCCTTTTCAGCTTACAAACCTACTTAACTCAAGCTCATATTTAAAATGCATCTGTTCAAGAAAGAGAAATTGAGAAAACAATCCCATTTACAATTAGACCAAAAATAATAAAATACCAGAGGACACAACCAAAGAGGTAAAAGACCTATACTCTGAAAACTATAAAATGTTGATAAAAGAAATTGAAGAAAACACAAACAGAAAGATATATCATGCTCATGGACTAGAAGAACCAATATCATTGAAATGCTGTACAACACAAAGCAAGCTATGATTTAATACAATTCTTATCAAAATACCAACAGCATTTTCACAGAACTGGAACAAACATTCCTAAAATTTGGATGGAACCACTAAAGACTCCAAATAGATAAAGCAAACTTAGAAGAACAAAGCTGAGGTATAACAATTCCAGATTTCAAGTTATACTAAAAAACTGTAATAATCAAAACAATATGGTAACACAAAACAGACACATATCAATAGAACAGAACAGAAAACCCAGAAACAGGCCCAAGATTATATGGTCAATTAGTCTACAACAAAAGAGGCAAGAATATGCAAAGGTAAAAAAGATAGTCTCTTCAACAAATGGTGTTAAGTCAACTGGACAGCTACATGCAAAAGAATGACACTGGACCACTTTCTTACATCATATACAAAAACAAACTCAAAATAGAATAAGAACCTAAATGTGAGATATAAACCATAAAAATCCTAGAAGACAAACACAAGCAGTAATTTCTCTGACATTGGCCATAGCAACATTTTTCTATATATATCTTCTGAGACAAGGGAAACAAAAGCAAAAATAAACTATTGGGACTGCATTGAAATAAAAGGCTTCTGTACAGCAAAGGAAATAATCAATAAAACTAAAAGACAACCTACTGAGTGGGAGAATATATTTAGAAGAGATATATCCAATAAAGGATCAGTATCCAAAATACATAAAGAACTATTCAACTCAACACCTAAAAAACAAATAATCAGTTAAGAAATGGCCAGAAGACATGAACAGATATTTCTCCAAAGAAGACATGCGAATGGCCAATATACCCATGAAAAGATGTTCAACATCACTCATCATCAGGGAAATGTAAATCAAAACCACAATGAGATGTCACTTCATACCTGTCAGAATGGATAAAATAAAAAACACAAGAAACAACAAGTACTGGTGAGGACACGGAGTAAAAGGAATCCTTGTGCACTGTTGGTGGGAATGCAAACTGATCCAGTCACTGTGGAAACAATATGGAGGTTCCCCCCAAAAATTAAAAATAGAACTACCATTTGTTCCAGTAATTACACAATTGATAATTTATACAAAGAATATAAAAACACTAATTCAAAAAGTATATACACCCCTATGTTTATTGCAGCATTACTTATAACAGCAAAAATATGGAAGCCTGTTTCCATCAATTCATGAATGGATAAAGAACACGTGGATAAGAATAGATATAGATACACAATGGAGTATTATTTAGCCATAAAAAAGAATAAAATCTTGCCATTTGCAACACTGATGGAGCTAGAGAGTATAATGCTAAGTGAAATCAGTCACAGAAAAACAAATACCATATGATTTCTCTCAAATTTAGAATTTAAGAAACAAGCAAGGAAAAAAAGAGAGAGGTAAAGACAAACCAAGAAGCAGACTCTTAGCTATAGAGAATAAACTGGTGGCTACCTGGGGAAAGGTGAGTGGGGTGGGGGAACAGGTGAAAGAGGTTAAGGGGATTAAGAGTACTCTTACCATGATAAGCACTGAGTAATGTATAGAATTGCTGAATCACTATATCATATACCTGAAACTAATATAACACTGTTAACTGTACTAAAATTACAATTTTAAAAAATTAAAAATACATAATACATATTTTAAAAAATGAACTTATTTGCTGACCTTGAAAGCACGTGAACATGCTTTCTGATACAATTCTAGAATCACCTGTAATGTTTCTACCTTCACCACATTTTTCACTCCTAACTGCACAGCAATTTTACTTTTGCTCTCTGTATTCTAGTTAAATATTGTTTATCCTCAGGTTTTGACATAGTCTTCCTTCCTTTGAATTCTCATAAATTCTAGGAAAGAGTGTAGTTTACCACACTTCTTGCTTCTACTTTTTTCTGCCTGTACCCTTACTGCTTTTCTCCTAAAGATTCCTGCATTGGCCTTCCTTTCTCATTCTACCCATTTTCCCTGAAACATCCTACCCCTGCCCAAGATTTCACCTCCTACTTGTGTGTAATGACTCCAAAATTCTTATATTCAGATCCTGAGTTTTTTTTTAATCTTCCCTTTTAAGTACCCTCAAAGACATTCTCATTTCAATGGTTACCAGCATCAAGTACTCAAGGGATGGTACTTATTGCCACAGAGTAGCATAGAGAAAAGTATTACTAACTATGGTGACAGAAAAGCTCCACAATTTCAGTGGTTTAATGAAACAGAAATATTTGTCTTCTTCTCACATGGTTCAGCTGGTGGTGGTAGCAGCAATTGGTATGGGGGTAAGGTGGTTGTAAGACCTAAATTCATGGAGACTCTACCTTTTTATTATGTGGCTTCCAAGGTCATCTGGCAAGGTTTCACCCAACTAGCAGATGAGAAAACAGTTCACGGGATGGTGTGGAAGGATTTTATGCACCCATTCTGGAAGTGATACACTTCACTTTTACCCACATTCAATTGAACAGAAATTCAGTCATATTGTCCCATGTAAATTGAGAAGGAGTTGGGAAGAATAGTCTGTGGTTGAGCAGCTACTTCACAGCAACTTCTACATTATGGAAGGGCAATGCAGATTTTTAGTAGACAGCTAGCATTTGCTGGAATAGAAATCATGGGTGACCTTCGCAGAGATAAACTTCTGTTTCTAGTTAGGTGAATAGGATTGAGAAAGTATGAAAGGGGAAACTATCAGAGTGCTTCTCTTTCTATAAGCATACTGATGATGTATTAATGTTCCCAGAACCAAAATTTGGCTGTTAAGGGAAAGTAAGAGCTGAGGAAGCAACGGGCCTCTCTGCCTCTTATCTCTTTTTCCTTTAATCCATATTTCACAAAATTACCCAAATGTTATCTGTTTTTCTTTTACTCCTTATTTTTTTCTCTTTAAATTTATAAATTTAGTTTTCTGGCAATAAATGTAATAGATTATTTTTTCTAAAATTCAGTTAATCATTTCATTCCCTGTTAGGATATTCACCAATTTCCCCAATGATTCTAAGATGAAGTACAAGCACATATTTTTTTTAAGATTTTATTTATTTATTTGACAGAAAGAGATTACAAGTAGGCAAGAGAGGCAGGCAGGGAGAGAGAGGAGGAAGCAGGCTCTCCGCGGAGCAGAGAGCCCGATGTGGGGCTGGATCCCAGGACCCTGGGATCATGACCTGAGCTGAAAGCAGAGGCTTTAACCCACTGAGCCACCCAGGTACCTCCACATATTTTATCATGTAAGTCTTATAGTAAGACTCCTGCCAATCTTACCTGTCTCTCAGTTTATTCATCATCACTCTATCCTCACTAAGGTCTGAAGGAGCTAAGAACAAAGATGATACTGAGATTATCCTTCTCCCATGTCGTTCTGAGTTAGAATCTACCATTGATAGGTATCACCCATAATTGGAAAGGTAAAGAGAAAAAGATAGCATTATTTCTGATATTGAAAGCTAATGCTTGGATGGGTCATGAGATCTGAAGTACCTTCTGAGTGGGCTCATCAAAATCATCCCATACTAAGATAGTCTTTATCTCCCCAAAGCCTTCCAATGAGTTTAAGCTTCTAAGTCCCTAACCAAACATTTGAAACCAGCAGTATAAAGTGTGCTGAGGTTTTCATGAACAAACCTGGCAGATAAACCCACTCAAATGGATGGACACACACACACACACACACACACACACACACACACACACCCTATGCTCCAAACCAAAATTCTTGCCTTTACCAAATCTAATTCATTGTTTTTGATCCATGCTGCCTTCTCCACACAGCATGCCCTTTCCCTGACATTTCTGACTGAAAAAATTCTTGCTCATTTTTCAAATTCAAGTATCACCTTCTAACTGAGGCCTTCCCTAATTCCCCCAGTTATCGACACACTTTCCTTGGGGACACCATATCATCCTGTTCCTTTCTCTTACATGGTATTTGTAACATCATTCACGTGACCTTACCTTATCAAGAGGAATCATGCTTTATGATGATTTGTGGCCTCAGTTTTTAGTACACAGATTCTCATATATTAGGCATTCGATAACATAGGCTAAATACTCTATTGTGAAATAAAATGTCATTAATAGAAACGAACATACTTTTTTTTCCACAGTACACTCTAAAAATGTGAGAGTAAACCTGTATGCTAGGAGTGCATCTAAGGCTCACCGAAGCATCCCAAGAGGCCCCCTCTCCAGAGGTATGTGAACATGCAGGGATAATAAGTTAACAATGGGACAGAACATATGTTATCCAGACTTTCCCTTGCCTTTCTCCTCTTACTCTTTTTATCACTCATAAATTTAGTGACTCTACGTACTGACACCCTAGGAAGCAGGTTTGATCCCAAATTTCTGACTCTGAGATCCTCACACATTTCACCTCTCAAAGACCTGCTGTAGAAGAAAAGGCTCCTACACATTTTCATAATAATGGTACTGTGTGGCTGACCTTCCCGCAGGAGATGCCCTGCTTGCCCAAACAAGTGGCACTACCTGCTGTCGCATGGCAGCCTGGGTGCAGTGGAACGTGCTCCCACCACATTTGCAGGGCAGCAGCACAACCAGGAGAGGAGCCCCAGCTTCGATGTCATTTTTTCCTCATTAACACTGGGTCAAAATGACTCAGCTATTTAAAATGGCTCCTCTTTAATTAAATTGATGCTAGCTTCTCTGGGTTGCCCGATCCCAAGAATTTTCTGCCGGCTACTTAAGGTAAAGACGGGCGCGGGGGGGTGGGGGGAGGGATTAATCTGATTAGCCCTTTGCTTGGGTTTTCATTCCCATGAAAACTTTATTCAGCTCAAATGTTATTAAACAAAAATTAATTACAACCATTCAGTTGATTCATTCAGCATATACAACATTTATTGGGCACTGCTTGTTCAGGATTGTCCTGGGGTCTAGAGTGCACTGATAAAATAAGATAAGCATGTTCCTTGCCCTCTTGAAGCTTATAGTCTGGGTTCATTGGGGTGGAGGGAGGAGGAAAAAATGTGTGATACAGTATAAAAGTAAGTTCTAGGAAGAAAAACAGAGCAGAGCAAAAGGACAGAGAAGCCAGTGGGGGTGGATATAACACACTCTTCTAGCTGGTGTGGTCAAACTCCTCCACTATGATAAGAAACCTTTTGTATCTATATCTGAATAAAATGAGAGAATAAGCCATGAATGTATCTATGGGAAGAACATTACAGGCAAAGAGAACAGGGAAGTCCTGGGGCAGTGGACCCTGGAGTATTCAAAGCAAGAGGGCCAGTGTGGCTCAATCCACGATGAATTGGAGGCAGGAGATGAACTGGAGAGGTGGGCAGGGCCCAGATCAGTTAAAGACTTATAATTAGAGTGGAGACTTCAGTGTAGGTAATTACTGTGACATTTATGACAGGATTTTCATTAGAACCATGTTCAATGCTCCTTACACCCCTGGGAAATGAAAATAAATAAGCCAATCTAGGATGAGTAAAATCAAGAAATTTACTACTGCTGCAAATTTTTCTATTGTTATATTATTTTCAAAATAAATAAAAAAAAATACCTTGTTAATATGTCTCATTTATTTAGACCCAAAGGTCTTTACATAAACTGAGGTTAAATGAATGAGTGCTTTTACAAAGTCAGGCAAAGTACTTCTAGACCTGAAAACGGTGGAGGAAATTTTGCCAATGCCCTTGTGAAATCCTTTTAATTTCCTGGGAATGCAATCATGTTTTTAGGCCTTTTTGAACAAGCTTTAGAGATGATCTATCTATTGTTTTACATATGAGAATACTATGACTTTTGCAAAAGTCATCCAGGTCATTGGTCACTATTCCAATCAGATTTCAGCAGCATCTCAGTATGTAGATTGGGTTTTGAAGCCAGAGACACCCATATTTGCAATCCATTCACAATCTTTCTGCCACTCTGAGCTTCAGAGTTCCCAAATTACTTGATATTAGAATCAAATGTAAACATCCAGCCTAGTACCTGGCACATCCCATGCACTTTAAACTAGTATTTCTACCATGTTAGTACCAGCTTTTGTATTTCATGAAGCTGGTGAACAAGAACATTGCTGATCTTCTCCAGAATATTCCACAAGGCCATAGCATATTTGTTTCCTCCTTTCATGTTTCCCTTTCTTTTACCACATCTCTCAGAAGCTAAGTCAGCTTCTCCCCAAACATAACAACCACCTTCAAACTGGAATGGGCCTCTGATGTAACTAGGAACTGTGCTATATCATATATAAAACAAACAAATTAATCCCAAATTGATCAGGCAGGACTTTAATACCTATTCTGCGCCCTTCTATTTCACCTCACAGACTCTTATGCTGTTGCTACACTTTGGTTAGAAAGATATTTCTACACATATAAATTCACTCCCATTCATAGATCGGTCGCTTATTGGTAAAATTTGGCATATGAATGTTATCTAGTTCCAAGATCCATAGTAGCAATTTTCAACTTGAAGAAAGAAAATGAACAGCAGCACTTAGCAGGGATTTGTCTCTGGCTTCCTGGATGGCAAGACTTCTCTGTGACTTTTGGAGTTGCTTAAAGCTTCTAAGCTCCCAAAGAAGTATCCTTGACGAAAATAAAAACAATACATTTGCTGATGTAAGGGAACACTCCTGTGGTTATTATTCCAGAATCTACAAATCAGTAGGATGTGAGGTAAACCCAAGGTTTTGTTCATCTGCTTGACAATTCATTGTCACTATTATATAAAAACGACCCACCCTATGGCTGGGCTACAGATTAATTTTTAACATTGCTCCCAGGTCTACTGTTGCCACAAGCTCATATTATAAATCATTTTCAGTTTATTAAAACATACATAAAAATTAAGTATTAAAATTGCATGTAGACACTAGAAATTCCTTAACAATCTTGATGTATAAAACCCATTTGCCTTTTCCCATGACCTTTTGTGCTGCTTCCTTCTAAGCAGACATGCTCAGGGGAAGGGTAGAGAATTATCTCAGAGTCAAATTTCCTGGATTTCAAAGAACTCTAGGTGGAATATTAGAGGTTTTGACAAATACATATCCCTGCTTTTCCTAACTAGGGTTCTAACAGATTGGCTAAAGCAATATTGAAGAAACAGGTCAGAGAAGAGAATTAGAAATCCACTATGACATCTTTGAGCAATGGGAAATTAATCCTTTTCACTGACTTTATCATCTTTTTCCCCCCTTCTTTTGTCAGAATTCTTCCCTTCTACTCTTCCATTTGCTTCTGTGCTTCTGGTCCTCCAAAGCCTGTGTCTAGTGTAAACAGGGCCCTCGCACATTCCTCACCTTCACCAAACTGGACACAGAATAGTTTTTAATTGTCTCCATTTACAGATTCAAATTTTGACTTTTACTCTTATATGGTAGTATACTATATATTAAGAGAACCACTTTTAAGGTAACCACTTCATCAATATTATCTTCATCAGAATTATTGATAATTACCATTCACTGGAATTTTGTAATGTGAAAAAACAGCTATCATCTGCAAAAGGCAGTATCTTAATTTGCTGAAGATTCTCCACTTTCACCATGAAACATCTTATGGCAAACCCTCCACCATAAAACCTTCTTAGAATAAATATGACCCTTCTCAATGTAGACAACTATATCACTGACAAAAGAACTTTAGTTTGAGAGAATGTTTTAGCAAATATTTCCTTTGAGTATTGGTTCAGTAGTTGAGGAATGAAATTGAAATCAAGATTCAAAAAAAATTTTCCTGGACACACTTCCCATGGAAACATCTGAATGCTAACAATTCACTTTCTTCCTTAAATGTCCCTTGGTATCAGACCCTCTAATTGTTTTATGCTTGATATTTATAGGGCCATATTTAGATGAAGCAAGAAAATAAATAACAGATTAAAAACAAACTCATCGGGGCGCCTGGGTGGCTCAGTGGGTTAAAGCCTCTGCCTTCGACTCAGGTCATGGTCTCAGGGTCCTGGGATCGAGCTCCACATCGGGTTCTCTGCTCAGTGGGGAGACTACTTCCTCCTCTCTCTCTCTCTCTCTGCCTGCCTCTCTGCTTACTTGTGATCTCTGTCAAATAAATAAATAAAATCTTTTAAAAAAAACACAACTCATCATCACGTGACATATATAAGGAAAATACCCTAAATAGCATTAATGACCAGGTACCCTTCTTTCCATGTCACATTTTTTTCCCCAGGTTTCTACTCTATGCACACAGCATTTGATGGGGTAAGTGTAAAATAAATATAGTAATTATAGTAAATTAATTACAGGCATCCCCAAAGACATGAAGCACCAAATTTGTGATTTTCATAAGTAGGATAAATAGAAATAAAGCAAACTAAAGAAGTGGTTTCCAAAGTGCGGCCCCTAGACTGGTAGTAATAACATCATTAGGAATTTATTAAAAATGGCTCCATCTCATAGATACTGAATCAGAAACTCAGGAATGCAGCCCAGCAATCCATGCTTTAACAAGTTCTCCAGTTGATTCTGATGCATCCTAAAGTTTGAGAATCACTGACATAAAGGTTTTTCTAATAAGGATTATTGTATTGTCTTTACCTGTATTCGTATTTGAAATTCTTTAAAGAGGGGTATTTCATGATCAAGCCCAAATTAATAGACTAGCCCAGAGATAACCATGAAGTTGTCCAACAGTAGACAAAAACTGAATTGGACCTGGATTTTTAAGACAGAGAGAAAAATGAAGAATTTATTGTAAAAAATAAAAACACAAAGACAAGTGCATCCCTGGAAATCAAATGTCATTATTTAAATGTTACCCATGTGTTTATAACCACTCCAAAGTGAAATAAAAATTCACTTAGGTAAACTAAGAGGGTATCATTTATGTGATATATGATAGAATTTTGGTCTCTGCAATAACTTGTTCATTATTCCCAGTAATATATTAGATTATACACATAACATAATAGATCATATTTTTTGAAGATGTAATTAAGGTTACTAATCAGCTGACTTTAAAATAGGGAGATTATCCAGGTGGACTTCATCTAATCATATGAGCCCTTAAAATCAGAGGTCTTTCTTCAGCTCATAAACAGGACTTGAACCACTACTGTTGGCTTAAAAATGAAGGAGGCTGTGTCAAGGAAACAGAGATAGTCCCACAACTACAAGAACCTGAATTGTGAACACCACAGAGAGCTTTCTTTCCAGAATCTTTCTGAAAGATTCTTTCCAGAATCTTTAGGTAAGAACCCAGGCGAGCTGATACCTTGATTTCAGCCTTTGTAAGATGTTGAGCTCAGACAACTTCGCTGAGCCATGCTGATCTCAGATTCTGACTTCACAGACTAAGATATAATGAATGAGTATTGTTTTAAGCTGAAAAATTTGTGGTAATTTTTCATGGCAGCAACAGCAAACAAATAACTGGGTGTTAACTTAAAATGCTATTAAAATCAAACCATATTTTGCAATGAACCTGCCGTTTTGGGCAGCAGAAGAACCAACTGGCAATTTAACATTCAGAACATGAGGTCTTCCCTAGTACATTTATCTTGAGGGCACACTCACTTTCCTTGTTGGCTATATAGCAACATCTAATATTCATATATCAGTCTCTGAAAGCCAGAAAGAAGTGTCTCTGTCTTTACTTTGTTCTCCTTCAGAGGGATCTTTCTATGTAAAGGAAACTTAGTTCACAAGGTTCAGAGAAGAGCCACAAGGTAGCCCCACTGCCGTATCTTGATGGACTTTAATCTGTGACATATTGTCAGACCTCTGCACTTAAAGGAAAATTTAGAGCCTTTGAAATGTGAGTTCAGTTCAGCCATTTTCCACTTTGCAAACATCTAACTATTTATTTAAGGGGAGGATGAAGATGATTTCTTATAAGTTTGTGACACTACCCATATAGAGTTCCCAAGTTCTTGAAGAAATATGCTAACAAGGAGACTTGGAGCAAACAGGTGGTATATTCATTTGTTAGGGCTACTATTGCAAAGTACCACAGACTGGGTGGTTTAAACAACAGGAAATTATTTCCACATAGTTCTGGAGGCTAGAAGTCCAAGATCAAGGTGTCAGCAGGGTTGGTATTTTTTGAAGGCCTTTCTCCTTGGCTTATAAAGAGCTATCTTCTGTCAGTGTCTTCACAAGGTCTTTGCTCTGTGTGTGTCTGTGTCCTAATCTTCATTTCTTATAAGGACATAGCAGTCATATTGGATTAGAGCCCACCCCAATGACCTCATTTAACCTTTATTACTTCTTTAAAGAACTTAGCTCTAAATAGTTATATTCTGGTGGTACTGAAGGTTGGGTAGAACTTTAATATATGAATTCTGGGAAGGCACAATTCAGTCCATAATAGGTGGCATCCATTTACTTACTTCTGAAGTGTAACCTCATCTATTCATGGCTACCAGTGGCCCCTCCAGACAAGGCATCAGAAACTTTCTCACTTTTGTCAAGAGGTTTTAGAAGAGGTTTATCTACCATGTGTGGCCAAAGAGGGTAACAGGCTTATGTGCAAAAATTAGGTAACAGGATGTGATAGAGACATGATAAAGCAAAGTCTACTGACACAAAGCCCAGTGGCCTTTCTATTGCATTGTACCATTAGTACTGGTTTATAGAGGAAAGGTTCTCAAAAATCATACGCATTCTGTTTATATTAGAGTTACCAGGATGATCCATTAAATTAGAAAACCATTAGCATTTGTCCATTTAACTGTTCATCTCTCCTGCATTCCCTCCATGCTTCTTGAAATATTCATACAAAATGGATATAATTCAATTTTATTTAATTTCATGTATTTCCTTCACTGAACATTAAAGCTAATTAAAATAATCATTGACATTTATTACCTTAATGTGGCATACACTGTATTCAGTGGTTTACATTTGTTATTTCATTAAACTCACAATAACCCTATGAGCTAAATACTATGGTTATCCTAATGTTAGAAAAGGGAGCTGAGGTTTAAGAGCTTTAATATCTTGCCAAAAGTCATACAACCAGTATGTAACAAAGCTGGGTCTATCAGGGTCTGTCCAACTGCCTCTCTGATGGTGATTAGTTTCAAACTATAATAGGCAAAACTTCTATCACAGAATGAAGGAAAGTGGCATCGTCACTCACTGTACTGCTATATAATAAGCTCTGGCCATCAACTTATTATAAAGTTTGAGTGGTTCTGCAAGTGGAACATTTCATGGGCTTGTAGGTGGGAAATTCCTTCTCTTTCATAACAAGTTGTAAGATTCTCTATAAATAAAGCATTACATTCATATATCTAAAATGAAATTAATAATAGAATATAATCTTCGGACAAGTGACAAACTACCCTGGTACCCAGGTAAAAATCATTAATATAATGGCTATGACTACCTACTTCTGAAACAACATTAAAA
Organism: Mellivora capensis; assembly: GCA_004024625.1. NCBI lineage: Eukaryota > Metazoa > Chordata > Mammalia > Carnivora > Mustelidae > Mellivora > Mellivora capensis. The sequence goes on along the minus strand of PISX010024914.1, from coordinate 14,802 downwards.
GGAAATAGACATTTCTAAGAGGAAAAACCTGAACATCAAGCACTGCTTTGGAGAAGACACAAAGCCCTACATAAAAAGCAGACATAGACCAGCTCTCCTCCAGGAATGAAAATTAAGCTCCAAATCACACTAGTAAACTTCTTTCTAGAAAAAAAAAATTCAATATTTGAATGATACTACAAATTCCTGCTGACCTATTTTAATTAAACTATTACCATTTCCTTGTAATATTTTTATTTATCTAGTAGACTATGGGGAGCAGCTGTTCTCTTTTCTTGTCAAACCTTGAACTGAAGCAGATCTCAGCTGATTTAGTGCCATGATCAGACTCCACCATCACCAAAAGCTTGGAGGTCTACTAAAGTGCCCTAGCATCTAGTCTCATCCCAAACTACAAAGAGGCACAGTGCTCTCTGCTGGCTAAAACCCTGGGCCACAGCATAAATACCTTCCAAAGGTAAAATAAGATTCCAGATAAACATGTACTCTAAAAAATTTTCCACCAGCAGATCAGCTCTAGAAGGAATGTTAAAGAAAACTTTTGGGAACAGAATAATTATACCAGACACAGACTTGAATCTACACAAAGGAATGAACAGCGCCAAAAATGGTAAGTATGAGTAAATATATAAGAAAATTATTCTTATTTTTAAGTTATTTAAAAGATAATTTGTTCTTTGCCTCCTCCTAGTCCACAAACAGCCATATGTTGTGTACAGTGTCAGTCACATCCCTGAGATGTGATGGTTAAGGTCAAATTTGTCCATATTAATTGCAGGTATGCCAGGGGTTCTTTTAACTTCAACAAATAGGAAATTATCATCATCATCTCCTTTAGAGCATGAACTACATGATCTAACATGTCCCAGTATGATTTCACACATGGAAACTTCAGTGGCACAATCTAGGCTGAGAACCAGAAGCTTGTCACCAATAAGAAGGCCATCTTAATCTTCCAGAAGCAAGATGCCACAAACATTATATGAAATGGTGCCGGTGTTGAATATGTTGTGGAGTCTATTAGACCTAGGGCTCACTTGAAGGCTAGAACCAAAAGGGTCATCATCCCTAAGCCTTCTACTGATGCCTCCATATTTGTGATGCTCCAATCCTCAACCCAGCTTCTATAGCAGAACCATGAGAATTTTGACAACTTTCTCAAGCTTATCATCAAAGCTTCCTGCACCACCAACTGCACTGCCTCCTAAACAAAAGTCATCCAGGATGACTTTGACATTGTAGAGGGATAACAGTCTATACCATCACTGACACTCAGACTGTGGATGGCCAATCTGGGAAACTGGCATAACAGTATCAGGATGCCCAGAACATCATCCCTATGTCTACTGGAGCTGCCAGTGTTGTGGACAAGATCATCCCTGAGTGGAATGAGAAATTCATTAGCATGGCTTTCTGTGTCCCCACCCCTAAATCTGCTGGTTATGGACTCCTGTCTGGAGAAAACTGCCAGGTATGAGGTCATCAAAAAAAAAAATGGTGAAGCAGGTGTTAGAGGGCCCCCTAAGAACCAGGATGTCTTGTTACTTTAACAATGAAACCTACTCTTTTACCTTTGATGCTGGGGCTGGCACTCCCCTCATGATCACTTTTTCAAACTCTTCTTTCCTGATATAATAATGAATTTGGCTACAGAAACAAGGTGGTATACCTTATGATCTGCATTGTTCCCAAGGAGTAAGACTTCCCTGTACCACTAGTCCCAATAATAGCAAAACAAAACAGAGAGGTCTCCAGCTGCTGGGGATTCCCTGCCTTAACTCAGTCTAACACGGTGAGAATCTCTCTTCAACAATTGCCATCATAGATTCCCTAGAGAGAGTGCCTTAGAGAGCCCTATGTTGTCACATACCATCAATATAGTATACTGTACTCTATAATAAAGATAATCGTTTAAAGCAAAAAAACTTACAATATGATGAAGTTATAAATGATTAATAGTTTATAATTATGTATAACACAAATAGTACAAAGAACAGGAGGGAGGAAAAGCAGTATATTGTCATAATGTGGATAAGAGATATGAGTAACAACATATAATAATATGACTTTAATACTCATGACTAAAACTAAAACACAAAGAAAGCACTGAAAAATACAGAGGTGCAAGTAATAGACTGGGTGGAGATAAAGTGATACCAAAAATACTCAGCCTAAAAAATAACAGGAAAAGAAAGAAAACAACAACCAAACCGCCCCCAAATTGAAAAAACCCTGAAACAAATAGAAAACATAGAGCAAGATCAAAGATTAACCCAGTCACATTAATAGTTACAATAAAGGTAAGTGGGCTTATGGGACTAAAGAAAACACAACAAAAAAAAAGACCCATTAAGAATCATACTTTAAATGTAAAAGCATAGATAGGTTCAAATAAAAGAATGGGGAGAAAGATATGCAATCACTAAGATAAGAGAGTTGGAGTAGTTCTATAAATATCATTCATGGTAGACTTCAGAACAAGAAGTATCATTAGGGGGAAAAAAGGGACCTTTCATGATGATAGTGGGGTCAATCATGAATATATATAATGCCAAATGGACACGCACCCATGCACAGAACTAAAAACAAAAACACAAACAAAATAACACTAGATAAGAATTAAAAGAGTTGAAAGGAGAAACAGAAAAATCTCCAATCATAGTTGATTTCATTCCTTTTTCAGTAATTCATGAAGAAAATCACTAAGGATACAAAAGATATGAACAACACATTTTCCATAAACTGGACCTAATTAGTAGTTATCAAACACTCAAGCCAGCAACAGCAGCATATACACTGACACTAGAGAACTTAACACAGACCAAGTGGACCTGAGATACAAAGCAAATCTCAACAATTTTCTTAATACACAATTTCAAAAACTATTATACTCAGTAATTATAGCTAACATTTTTCACTGTAGTAAACATACATAACATAAAATTTACCATTTTAACCACTTTCAAGTGTGCAATTCAGTTTTCATTGTTCAAATTTTAGAATATTAAAATAAATCAAAATATGTTCTCTGACTGCAATAGATTTAAATGACATAAATAACCAAAAGATATCTAGAAAGTCCCCTAATATGAGAAAAGTAAATAAAACACTTTTCAGGAAGCCATAGGTCAAAGAAAAGATCACAAGGGAATTTAAAAGATCAGAACTAAAAAAAATGAAAGTATAATTTATTAAGACCTCAGTTGCAGCTAAGGCAATGCTTAGAGGGAAATCTGTAGCTATAAATGCTTAGACAAGAACAGAAGAAAGCTCTAGTATTCATGATCAGAGCTTCTGTCTTAAGAAGCTAGTAAGGAAAAGTAAAGGCAAAAAGATAAAAAGAGGAAAGAATTAAAGAGTGAAGATTAATAACACATAAAATGAACCAACAATTGAGAAAATCAATAAAAGCAAATAATGGATCTTGAAAAGATCAATTAAATTGATCCAGCTAGACCAATTAGCAAGTAAAACAGAGAAAATATATAAATTACCAATTTTTTAAAAATCAAAAGAATATCAGTGCAGAAGCTACTAATGTTAAAAGGGAAATATGAGGGAATATTATGAACAGTTTTATAACAATAAATTTGACAACATAAGTGAGGAAATTATTTGAAAGACTCAAATTACCAAAACTGACTCAAAAAGAAATAATAAACTGAGTATACTTATGTCATTTATAGAAACAAGAGTTTATATTTTTAAAATTGTCCCACAAAGAGAATTCTAGTTCCCAAAAAATCCTGGAGAAAATATAAGCAAATCAAATCAAGCAAATAATAACAACCAAGGATAATTCATCCGAGAATGTAAGGTTGATTAAAATAAGCGAAAAAAAAATTCAGTCATCTGAATGGATGCAGAAAAAGTACTTGACAAAATCCAATACTCCTACAAAAAAAAATCCTCTGCAAACTAGGAATAGCAAGGAATTTATTAAACCCAATAAATGTAATCTTTGAAAAATCTGTAGCAAACATCATACTTAATGGAAAAAACTAAATGCTTTCCCCATGATACTGAAACAAGGCAAAAGTAAGAATATCCACTCTTGTTATTTCAATTTGATGGTGTAGTTCTAGATATCTATAGTTCTAGAAGGAAAAATAACATAGGACATACAGGGGTCTATTTGTACATGACATAATCTCTATGCAGAATATTCTGAGGAATCACCTAAAAAGCAAATAAATGAATTTAACAAGATGCAAGGTGAATATATATATATATATATGACATTTCTGTATGCTAGCAATGAACAGTTGGAAAAAAAATTATACCAGTACAGCATCCAAAAATATAAAGTACTTAGGAAAAAAATCTACCAAAAGATACATAAGACCTGTACAGTGAAAACTATAAAACAGAAAAATTAAAGGAAACCTAAATAAAGGGAGGATAAAGGGAGCTATAAGCTATGTAAGTTAAGCAGAATACTCAAGATTGTTAAATTGTCAGTTCTGCTCAAACTCACCTATAAATTCAACAAATCCTAATCAAAACCCCAGAAGGCTGATTTGTAGATATTGACAAGATAACCTGAAAATTGTTATGGAGATGGAAGAAATTAGAATGGCCAAAAAATTTTGGAAAAAGAAGATGGAAGTTAAAAGATTAAATCTACAGTAATCAAGAAAGTGTAGTACCACAGTAAAAAGAAATATACAGATCAATAGAATAGAATATAAAACTCAGATACAGACTCATACATACATAGTCTTGATTTTCAATATAAATGACAAAGTAATGAATAGGGGAAAGGAACTCTTCAACAAATGATGCTGAAAACAACTAAATATCCATATGGAAACAACTGAAACTCAACCATTACCTGGCACCATATACAAATAATAATTCAAAATAGCTTATCAGTATGAAATTTCTAGGGGAAAAAACAGGCAGAAATCTTTGAAACTTGGAGAAAGCAAAGATGTCATGACAGGACACAAGCATGAGATACAATAAAATGTTGACATATGTGGATATATTGACTTCATAAAAATAAAAACTGCTCTTCAAAAAAAGCTGTTAAGAAATGAAAGGACAAGTTAGAGATTAGGTGATACACATACATGACAAAGACCTTTTATGTAGAACAAAGAGCTCTTAAACTAAAAATAAGAACACATACATACACACATAATTTTAAATGTCCAAAAGATTTGAACACTTTACAAAAGAAAATATACAAATGGCCAATAGCACATGAAAAGATGCTCAATATTAAGTCGGGCTACACAGGCTAACTAGAATAGCTAAATTAAAGATAATACCAAGTAATGAAGAGGCTGCACAGCAACTAGAATTCTTTCACATTGCTAGTAGGAACATGATATGTACAACTTCTTTGGGAAATGGTTTGAGAGTTTAGTGAAAAAGTTAAAGATATATATATCATGTGACCCAGAAATTCCATTTTTAGGTATTTACTTAACAGAAATGAAAACATATATCCACCAAACTTGTTCCTGAATATTAATAGGCAGCTTTATTATTCTCACAGTTTCCCAAAACTAGAAACAACTAAAAAGGTCTAGTTAGAGGTGAATAGATAAACAGACTATGGTCTATCAATACAGTGGAATATAAGCCTGAAGCAAAATTAAAAAACACACACAAAAAACTACTGATGCAGCAAAAACAGATTTAAGATTCAAACATGAATCTTAAAAATATTATGGTGAGCAAAAGACAAACACAAAAGATTGCGTGTATTATAACCTCATTTACATGAAAGTCTAAAAGAGGCAAAGCTATTTTACTGTGAGTTATAGGTTAACTGGTTGCCTGGAGCCACAGGTAGGAGGAATTGACTGGAAGGGATATTTACTTTGGGGTTGGGTAGGGGGAGATTTGGTAATGGAAGTGTTCCAAGTCTTGATTTTGGTTGTATAAAGGAGTTATAAATGTCCTAAAACTCATCGTACTTGTATACTTAAAATGGATACACCTTACTATATGTAAATTATACTTTAATAAAATTTGAAAGGGGAAAAAAAAACCCTGGAGGCCTTTCTCCAACCTATGTGATAATCTAATCCCCTCTTCTCAGTTCAGTTCCCAGAAAACTCCTATTTTTTCCTCACATATTCTTGATATTTGTCCTTGGAACTTACTCTCTTGAAAAGCCATTACCTGCCTCCAACCTGGGATATTCTTATTACTACCATCACTACTAACCTCAGATCCTTTTGGAAACTAGGATATAGACTTCTCAATTTTGCCCTTGCTAACTCTGAAAGAGACTCAGAGATACTTTTTGTTTTCCCATATTTGCTTTGTTTTCCCATTTTTACTAGACTTAATTACAGGAAAAGAAAAATAAATAATGATAACCAAGAATGAAGAAAATTATATAGTTAGCAAATTTTCCTAGAAGACTAGAATATACTATCCATTCTAAGTTTTATCTTTAATGATTTAAGGAAGCAAAATGCTAAATTTTGCCTTTGGAATAAGTCTACAAAACTCAGAGTGCCCTAGATGTTAGAACAAATTACTAAAATCTTGGTCTTACTATGGTGTATGGTATGTCCTGCTATGTCTGTTAAATTCCTGTTCCCTCCAATATCAGGAAGTAGTAAAGGTTTTAAATTACTTTAGAGAGAAACATACTTGAGATTAAACATCAGTTCTATCACTTATGTGTATGGCCCATAGGCAATTAGTCTGAAATGTAAAATGGCTGGGCTGCCTTTTTAGAGGAATGCAAAATTACCTTTCACAACTACTAGAAGTTCAGATTATCCATTATGTCCTTCCTGTCATCACCTACTCTTTTTCATTGCAGGATTTCATGTCTTCATGCTGCAAGTCCAACCACAAACTTTGACATCATATTATAGAGAGGATTGCAACCAGATGGTAGATTTAGAATTGACAAACAGGAAGTAAGGAATGTTTTTACACAAATAGGTAAATAATGATAACAAAACTCAGTAAGATTACTTTGCCAGGGTTCAGAAATCTCCAAGAATTATTCCATTCGATAAGGCTCCCAAGTAACAATTTTCGTATTTTATTTTTTAGAAAAGGGGACAGAGAAAAAAATGGATAGAGTCAAATGCACACACACACACACACACACACACACACATAAAAAAACAAAAATAGCCATTAAAACCCCTATTTGAGAATCTTTGATGCTTCCTAGAAATCAAAACTTAAACTCAAGCATTTGACATTCAAGGCTTTTCATACTCTCATCTGGACCTATTTTCTTCCATGTGTTTTATGCTGCATTAAAATTAAAATGCTAATTATTTCTCATAAACATCCCATATTTTTTCAACTCTGACATTACACTCAAAGATCTAATCCTAAATATCTTTTCCTCCAACAAACTTCTTAACTGAAATCAGTCCTTTCATCCTTGTTTCTTCCCTTCCTCCCTTCAAGGTCCAATTAAAATGTCCTTCCTCTATGAATCTGACTTCCCACCACTTCCTGAAGCCAGAAATCTGTGTTCTTTTCTCAGAATTCTGACAATCCTTTGTACCAATTTCCTGCTCTAAAATCCGTGAAACTGCCTGTTTTTGTTAATATCTTCCTAGTTCTCATGGAAATAATTGTTGGATGAAAAAATGAAGATCCCATAGTTCTTCTAAATAGGTACTTGCCGAGAACTTTATAATGTCAAACACTTATAGTAGATTAACATATACCACACTTCTCTTTTTGAACTTAAGCTGCTTACCACCAACTAGTCTGTTGAATCCTCTTTTATATAGAGATAGAAAACATGTACATTTATAAATATTCTTCACAGTTGAAAATGCTGTTCCTTATTACTTTCAAATGTGTGAAATGATGGATGGTGCCAGCAGTCCTTTCTTCATAAGAGACAGGCTGTTCTATGGTTGGCAGCCATGACATATCCACATGGTCCATTATAGTACATGATCATTTCACAGTATATATGGTGTATTAATCAGCTTTGGTTATGGGAAAAAACAACCCTAACGTCTAAAAATAATTTGCAACAATAAACCTGCATTTCTCACCACAGGTCTGAGAGTTGCTGCAACTCTGTTCAGTTCTGCTCCAGATTTTTCTCATTCTGGAACCCAGGCTGATGATGGAGGGCTACTTCTGCTATTACACATATAAAGTCAGATGGCCAAACTTAACAATGACAGGGAAAGTATAATCTGCCTATTGGAAGGTACTGGTAGTCACATGGCAAAAGGAATGGATATATACCTCTTGGGGAGGGAGCACATAGTTAGGAACAATAATAAAATCCATAACATGGAGTTAAATAAGCTGAAAAAGTAGCCCCATTCTTTAGAGGCAAGCTATGCCCTCTCCTGCCACTCTTCTCAAGCCATCTATAGCTTAAAGCAGTAGAGAAAGCAATCATCACTCTCTTGATATATTTGCATAAGCACTTAAATTCAACTCCAAAATGCAGGCTAAATACACATGGAAAGAGATAATAAGGCAGTTTCTGGAAAGAGACCTTGGGGTTGTGGCTTGCTTGCCATTCATCAGATGCCCAGAATCAATTACACAGTAAGCACTGGAGCCTGGACAAACAAAAAAATAAAATAAAAATAAAAATCTGGCTGAATCAAGAGGAAAGCTTAAATACTCTTTTGTTCATCTGTTCTGAGTGAAAAATACATACAATTTAAATGAAACAAAATTCCTCCAGCCAGCAAAGTGTGGTCACTTTGATAAGTCACTGATTGATATGTTAAACTTATTATTAAGTCTTATTATACATGTCAACTGGCCACAGAGATAACCCAACTGTGACCTTCCTTAAACGGTCTATTGGAAATGATCCCAGTTTTAGCCAATTCTTCTTTTGTTCGCAAAAGAGAGCTAACGGGCCCTAAATTGCGAAAGAACTGTTTTAAAGTCCAGCCTTGGATGCAGATGAATAACTCTGTAAAGGTGCACTCTAGAGGTGAAATGGCATAAAAGGAATTTCAGTGCTTTATGTAAATATCCACAATAAGGTCTCTTTCCAATTTGCTTTATAGAGAGATTCAGAAACTTGAAGGACTGGCCAAACAGAGTAAATGTTCTATGGAAAAAGCCATGAGAAAAAATAAGCACATGTCTGCTCAGACCAGCGACCTGTCTTTTATACTAAGTAATCAGTAAGATAAGAATTTTAATGAATTTATGGGCTACTGTCACATAAATCACCATCCAAAGCAGAGAATATAGCCCCAAGAGCCTCAGAAATAAGGTAGGGTAGCAACTCTTTCTTTGTTAGTAAGGAGCACCACTTTCCGTCTGTGGTATCTAGTCTTTGAAATGGATCCCAATGATTCTGGCTCCTGTTATTACACCCCTGTGAAGTCCCTTCCCACTTCATACCAGAGTTGTTATGTATAACTAATAGGATACACTAGAAGTGATTTCCAGGATTTGGTTATAAAACCCTGTGGCTTCTGCCTAGGTCCCTCTGTCTCTCCCGGCACTCATAGGGGAAATCAGCTTCCATGTTGTAAGCCACCCTATAGAGAGGCAGGGAATATGACAGGAAACCCAGAAAGGTCTCTGGCCAATGGCCACAAAGGAAATGAGGCCCTCAATGCAACATTCTATGAAGACTGAGGCCTGCCAACAACCATGTGAATGAGATCAGAAACAGACTTTTGCCCTAGTCAAGCCCTCAGATGAAAATGAAGCCCTGGCAACTGCTTGACAGCAACTACTAGAGACCTTAAAGCAGAATCTCCCAACTAAACTACTCCCAGATTCTAACTCACAGTCTGTGAGATAATAAATGGTCGGTGTTATAAGCTGCTAAACTGTAACTTGTTATGTAGCTATAGATATTTAATATACCATCCTTGTTCAAAGTTTTATCTATTAGTTCTTATTCTTCAAAGGACAAAGGGGAAAAAAATAAATGTTTTTACTTTGTTCCTTACTCATTTCCAGTTTTTCCTTAGTGTTAAATTAATATCAGTATCTTATAATATATACTTTATAATTTCTAAAAGCATTAGAAATTTTATATACACACATACATATATATTTACATATACATATATATCAGGTCAATATCAGTGTCAATATCTATTAATGTAAATTTTTCCTTTGTACAGTGAGAGGTTAAAATTCTATTTCTAGTAATACATAATTTACTTTACTGGCAAGGAGTAATGCAATATTAAATGATAAAATTGAGTTCCCATTGGGTGCCTGGGTGGCTCAGTGGGTTGAGCCTCTGCCTTTGGCTCAGGTCATGATCTCAGGTTCCCGGGATCGAGGCCCGCATCAGGCTATTTGCTCAGTGGGGAACCTGCTTCCCTCTCTCTCTCTGCCTGTCTCTCTGCATACCTGTGATCTCTCTCTCTGTCAAAAAAATAAATGAAATCTTAAAAAAAAACCAACACCGAGTTCCCATTGCTTCTGTTAGACTAACACAATAGGCCCCACACATTTCCAATTCTTTAACAATTATAACAGAAAAAAAAAAAACTAGTGTAATATTTATACCATTACCATATGTTACTTATTGCCATTATTTCAGTACTAGTCACACTGGTAACTTTTTAAAGATTTTATTTATTTATTTGACAGAGTGCGAGACACAAGCAGGCAGAGCAGCAGAGGGAGAGGGAGAAGCAGGCTCCCCACCGAGCAGGGAGCCCGATGCGGGGCTCTATCCCAGGACTCTGGGATTATGACCTGAGCCGAAAGCAGAGGCTTTAACACACTGAGCCACCCAGGCGTCCTCACACTGGTAACTTTTTAAAGCAAAAAGTTCTTATTAAAAACATTTCATTTAGATATTTTTATAAAAAAGAAAAAGTTAAAAGTAAAATGAAAAGTAAATGTCAGAATGAATATGTTTAGTTGTTACTAAGAAATCCTAGTATTTCAGTTATAGCCTTGGCAAATCTAACCTTGATATTACTAAGATTTGAGAATTAAGCTTTATATAATCAGTACAAGTTAGTTTAAATGTACTTTTCCTCTGGCTATACTGACTTCATCATTTAATTGCTGATTTTGTCAAATTGTTTGGTTAGTAATAAAAGCTAACACATAATGCATATTGATAATACACCAAGTTTGAGCACTTGACACATTTAAGCATAGGTTTTATTACTATAAACTGGAGGAAGCTAAAGCTTCTAAAATTATAACTAAGTTGTGCATGGTTCCACTGTTAGTAAGTGACAGAAGATTTACATGCAACTCATCTTGCTCTAGATTTCCTAGTTTTACTACTACACTGTATTCTGTGGTCTTCCACCATGTGGCTGAGAATCTGTTTATCCATTCCCCATTAATTATGTTCTTGTCTAAATTCCTACAGCATTAAATCCAGTATTTGCCAGATAGCACAAAACTTAAAATAATGCTGCTAAAAGCTTCAGATATTGAGTCCTAAATATGTTAATATTTGCTTTGCAAGTATTTAGTCAGTTAAAGGCATGCTAATCACGCCCATTTCACAGAAGGAGAAAATGAGACACAACCATATTTTATTGTGTAGAAAAAAAAAAAAGATTTAAAAACCTGTGATTGTGCCCCCAACTCTACCATAAAATCCCATATCTATGAATTGCTAAAATAACATAAAATTTCCATACTTATAAAGATGGCTGAACAAGACAATTTTTTCATTTTATTACTCATATAAATACATCTTCTCTAATTATAAGCATCCTGAAATCTACAGTTGTATTTAATATATCTTTTTTCTCATGACCTACAAAAGTAGAAATAGCTCAACAAATACTACAGAATGTAAGAACTCCACCTTTAAAGGACAAAAAAAGGTTAGCCTCCCTATTAAAAGCTTATATCAATCACAAGTCCCCTTTCCTGATGTTCTTGAACACGTGGATGTCTCTTATGATATCTCAATCCCTATGAACAGTATTTCTGTCACCACAGTAATGCATCTTCTTCACTGATTTATTGCTACTATTTATTGCTAATATTACATACTATTAAGGTCCAAGAAACTTATGTAGTTTTCTATATGTTATTTAAATGTGACTTGGTTCCTAGATACTTAGTGACTTTCATGATTATTTCTCTAATTTTGTGTCAAAACATGTTTTTTAAAACACTGTCAAAACCAAATTCTGGTTTCCAATACAATCTATTTGACAGTTTATTAGCTAAATGATTAAGTGCTTTCCTGAACAACAAATAAACAATGTCATAAAATAAACTGCCAGTGTCAATCTGCAATATAATCTTATCATAACAGCTAAGGTTAATTAGGAAGAAGCCCATCCTTCTAAATCCAAATAGGTTTAACATAATAAAGAACAGATCAATTACTAGATATATGACAAGAACATGAACCTATATAATAGTGATTGAATATTTGGCAATGATGTCAAAAAGTCAAGGTCACCAAACATGACAAATATCAATTATAAGTTTCAAATGTAAATCATAAATACCTGAAAAAGTGTAAACTTATTTTTGTATGATTATTCAAATATTATTGATCTAAGCCTTTCAAGGTCAAGTTCAAAGCATGTTTCTCTGTCTACTGCTATGACATGTATTACTGAGTAGTAACCAGAATTAAAGAATGAAGATAAAAATGTCTCTTTATAGGGCCCACAATAAATAATGATTAACCTGAAAATATGACAACAAAAAATTAATAAATTTAGAAGCAAAAGTAACAATGGTTTTAAATACCTCTTTAAAAAGATGAGATATTCACATTTTTAAATGAATATACACAAGTTTATCATCTCCAGTTTAAAAAAAAAATCAAATATTCCCTCCCAAATATGTACAAAATAAACAATATTTTAGTATATACTGCATGTTAAATATTTTGGTAAGCATTTTACATGCATTATTTCACTTTTCATGTACAATAACCATATTAAGTACTATTATAACCCCACCTAACATTTTTGACAACTTAAACATGCTGATTTTTATCAGTTTTCTAAAATTGTTTATATGTGTTAGCTATGCCTGAAATCTCTTTCCTCCATCAGAGCTTATAATTTAAATCCTTCCTTCCTTCAAGATCCAATTAAAATGGCACTTCCTTCATGAATCTGACTTCCTAGCACCTCCTGAAACCAACTCTGTACTCTCTCCAGATTTCCTACAACCCTTTGCACATTTCCTTCTCTAAAATCCATGAACCTTGCCTCTTCTTGTTAATATCTTCCTAGTCCTCATGGGAATAATAATTTATAGAGGAATGAATGAATGAAGATCTCATGGCTGTTTTAAATAAGTACTTTACTGAGAATTTCTGAGGGCAAACCCTTATAATATGTTAACATATACCATATTTCTCTTTATGAACTGCTAGATATTCTCTAGAATTAAGAAAAAACATACATGAAAAGTAGCTAATATTGTCCAGCAAAAAATTCCAATATAGAATTTTCCTAATAAATCTTAAAATAAAGTCTCAAATGTTTAACCACATGCTCTAGAAAATTTACTATCTCCCTGAACAAAATTCAACATTCTATTAACAGACCATAAAATCCAGACTCAACAATGTGAGCTCAATAATGTCATCATCCAATAAGAAATTACTAGCTATGTAAAGAAGAAAATACAAGGAAAATCAGTAAATATGTATAGTTCCCAAAATGAAAAAAAAAAATGGAATTACCAGACAGTAAAGCAGAGATTAAAAACATTTTGAGAGGAAGGAGGAGTCAAGATGGCGGAGCAGTAGCAGCTGAGACTACATCAGGTAGCAGGGGATCAGCTAGATAGCTTATCAAACCATTGCGAACACCTACAAACCCAACGGGAGATCAAAGAGAGGAAGAACAGCAATTCTGGAAACAGAAAATCAACCACTTTCTGGAAGGTAGGACTGGCGGAGAAGTGAATCGAAAGCGACGGGACGATAGACTGCGGGGGAGGGGCTGGCTCCCAGCAAGCGGTGGAGCAAGGGAGCACTATATCGGGACTTTTAAAAGTCTGCTCCACAGAGGGACATCGCTCCAGAGGCTAAACCGGGGTGAAGCCCAAGCGGGGTCAGCGTGGCCCCAGGTCCCGCAGGGTCACAGAAGGATCGGGGGTGTCTGAGTTTCGCAGAGCTCGAAGGTATCGGAGCGGGGAAGCCAGCTAAAGAGATAGAGCCGAGGAGTGAGCTCTCAGCTCGGGGTTACCTTGAACCGGTCTCAGGCTGGGTGAGCTCGGAGCGCGGACAGAGGCCAGGGAGACAGGAGTGGCTGGGGCTTTTCTCTGAGGGTGCACCTAGGAGTGGGGCCCCAAGCTCTCGGCTCCTCCGGGCCAGAGACTGTGAGACCGCCATTTTCATTCCCGTCCTCCGGAACTCTAAGGAAAGCATTCAGGGAACCAAAGCTCCGGAAAGCGAAACCGAGCGGATTACTTAGCCCGGCCCCTGGTAAGGGCGGTGCAGCTCTGCCTCGGGCAAAGACACTTGAGAATCACTACAACAGGCCCCTCCCCCAGAAGATCAACAAGAAATCCAGCCAAGACCAAGTTCACTTAACAAGGAGAGCAGAACTCCAGAGGAGGAGAAAGCAAAGTGTGGAATTCATGGCTTTCTCCCCATGATTCTTTAGTCTTGTAGTTAATTTAATTTTTTCTTTAATTTTTTTCTTTTTCTTTTTTCCTGCTAAATATTTTTAACTTTTACCCTTTTCTTTTTTTAACATTTTTTAACTAGTTTATCTTAACAATACCTTTCCAAAAAAATAATAATCTTTTTTGAACCTTCATTATTATAGTCATATTTTATCCTTCATAGTATTTAACTTTATTTTTTGTATTCACATAAGGGTTTTTTCTTCTAAAAAATTTGGGGTACAACTTCCTCTAGTGGATCAAAAGACACCCTAAATC